>CM062202.1:15142500-15322500 GCA_031216445.1 Lateolabrax maculatus | reverse complement strand
TACAACAGACCACACCTGACCACACCCAGCTGTGATGTCGGATGTTTTCAGAAGTTCAAGAGACTTTTTAACCCATAAAGACCAGTGCAGTGTTTTCCTTCCTTTCAAAATAAGGGGTTGTTACTCTTTAAGAGTTACATTCTCCTGTTAAAGGAATCACATGGTTTTCTCGAGATCTTAAATCACTGTTGCTTTCCACATGTGTACATGGAGTTGTGTATTTTTAACATAATGAAAGTGACATGATTGAGACTGTCTGAGCAGGGCCTGAATGTTCGGTAAAACTTCCCTAAATTAAACATTGATGAAGCAATATCTCACTCCTTCGAGTTTGTGTTCTCTGTATTTCGTTACCACTTCTCCACCCTGTTACACCCTCTGCTGAGATCAGCCTTTGTTTTGATGCATTGTTATGTCACTCCCCTGTTGTGTGCTGTGTGTGTGTGTGTGTTGTTCTCTGACCACTCATTGTTCAGACTGGCTTTTTCACTGCCTGTGGTGCACAGATACAGTACAGGAATTCTCCTGTGTCCCAGTGTTTGTGGCGTTCAAGCATTTTTAGTATTGTAAATCTACTCAAAGCTACTCTATATTCTCTGACACCATTTTCCTGGAAAGGTTTTGCTCCATTCAACCCTCCAAAAAGCCTGGCACATGTTTTCATTGCCTAAAGCTGTAATAAGACACTTCATTTATTGTAGCTTTACTTGCCGATCAGCCTATATACACACACAAAAATACACACAGGCAAGGATATTAGGCTGTGAGGGGTCAGGAATGTTGAAGAAAGAAAGAAAGAAAGAAAGAAAGAAAGAGGGATAAGGGGGAGGAAGAGGGGCTGGAAAGGGGGAGAAAGAAAGTGAAAAGTTAAGTATGAAGTAGGAAAGAGAGAGATTGGCTTACTCATAGTATAGTGTTTAGATGTAATATTATAACAGTATAGTCTGCTGGGAACGATGCTTGCTAACTCTCTGCGAAGTGCAATGCAAATTTCACAAAGCTTCACTGTCGGGATTTCTCTCTCGCTGCTTTTTGCCATCACACATTTCTTCATCCCTGTTCGTCTTTTCTCCCCCCTCTTCCTCCCCCTTTCCCCACTCTCAGTCTCAAACTACTCTACATATCACTGAGTGAGTGTGTGAGAGCATGTCCGAGTGCTGCGGAAGAGCCAACATTAGTACAACTTTTCTGAGACACGGTTTCCTGGGAAATCCAGTTTATAGCCTTTTCAAGTTTTCCAAATTATTTGTACGTCTACTAAAAATAACAGTTCTTTAAGAAGAACAGATATGATAGAGAGTTTATTTTTAAGACTTTGTGAGGGAGGCACTGAGAGAGATTATCAGAGAGAGAAAAAGAGATGGCAGAGGGTGGCAGACGGGACAAACTGGGTGGGAGAGACAGAGACCCAGAGAAGGTATTTCCGGGGTGGTGCTGGGGTTAAGACCAGTCTCTGTGGCCGATTGCTATCTCTGGATCCCAGTGCATTGTAGGATAGGTTGCTGGACAGGAAGTGGACGGGATGTCAGGTTACAGGCTGTGGTAGGACGTAGATGCAGAGTGGATCGAAGGCTCCTCCTGGTGTGTCCCCGTAATGTTGTCTGGTTGAACTTGGATGTCTCCTGATTAAGTTCGTGTGAAGATGAAAGGTCTTTTTTTTTTTAAAGTTCTGTCCTTTTAGCAGGCCCTTGACTTGTCTTGAAAATACCTTTTTAATATTTGTGGATTTTAGATTCATTAAAGGCTTAAAAAGGCCTTAAGAATGAAAAAAAAATAAAGAGAAAAATTAGAACAATGTTTTGATTCATACTTGAAAAGATGAGATGTTTAATAAATGAGCCCTCACTTCCAGTTTTACAGCCTCAAAGCAATGCCTTGAAAGTGATTGAAAAGTCCTTAAACATCCTAGTGAATGCAGGAACCCTGATTCAAGTTGTGTTGTTACAAACCTTTTATAAACTACTTTAAGTGACATTAATATTACATGACATGTATTATATATATTAATGCAGCTTTGTACAACATTGATAGTTTTACTCCACTACTCTTCAAATCAAATATACAACTTTTATTCATTTAGTCATAGATTTTTTTTGGAAAGGTATATTTTGCAAATAAATATCTTAAAAATTACATTTTCTTTACAATATTTGATAATTAATTTAATGGCCTTGGGTTTTAATTGCGTCTTTGAATCTTAAAGTTTCTCCTCATCAGTTTTGTTTGTTGCTGCGTTGATATATCGGATCATCTCAGGTGTCTTCACGTCTGTGTCTGTGTGTGTGTGTGTGTGTGTCCGTGTATATTAGCCCTTCGTGTCCTTGCCTCAGCCTCACCTCTCAGGGACAAAGGCCCTTTTCACAGCACACGAAGCCTATCTCTCTCTCTCTCTTTCTGTTTCTCACACACACAAATCCACACCATCCCATAAGGGCGTATTTGGAGAGCAAGTAGATCTGGTTACCTGTGCATTCTCGCTCCCTCTCTCTCACATGCTACCGTTTGGACAACAATCCCAGCTCTGTTAGATACCATTTGTTTACTTTGCTCATTAAACTCTTTAAGACTGTCGCTTTCTGACCTGAAGACAATTCGGAAATAACTAAAAACCGAGTATGACATATGTCATTAAGTTATCTTATGTTATCTCTGAACTTATCCTAGTATACAAGTGCTCTTTAGTTCATGTTACATGGCTCCTGAATGAATCCATTAATGCCCTATCTAGAAATGTTTAACTGTGATCCTGTGGTAGGAAGAAAAAACAAAACAGTTATACTCTGTAATGAGTTTTCAGCATAACTAGCGCCCCCTTGTGGATACTGTTTATGTAAGTGTGTGTTTGTGTATAAATGCTTTTGGCAGTTACCTTGATGTACATGGAGTACATGCATTAAAACTCAACATTAAGTGATGTTTACCTTTTAAATCTTAGGCATTGATTGCCACTTGTGATTCCCTCAATTAGTATAAAACGTGTACAGTATTTGAGCATATTTATCTGTTATTGTAAGAAAGACACCGATCGATGGAGAGGGGGTGAGACAGGGTAAGATGTGCCTGCATACAGAGATTTAAAGAGAAGTGAAACCGAGAGAGAGGAATCGATAAGATAGAGTGAATAAGAAGAGACATAGCTTTAATCTGACCTCCCTTGTTGTAAGTAGTGGTGGGAATCATCTGTCATTATCCTGTTACCCAGCGTTGATATGGGGAGATAACAGAGCTCCACACACCTGCTGCACATAAATAAACACACACACACACACACCTGGATGCCATGTTGGTGCATAAAACATTTTTCATTCTGTCCTCCTTCATTTTTCCTGTCTTTTAGTGGCTGTGTGTATATGTACCTGTAATTGTATGAGGGTTGTTGTGATAAACGCCAGATGGATAACTGGACAAATACACACACACACACACACACACACACACACACACGCAAGCTCAGATGGTACAAGCTTTATGCATGCAGGTGTGTGATGGGAAATCTGTTTTGATCTGTTTGGGCAGTCATGCGTCCATCTATCCTAAGGTTTCTCTCGCTCACTCACCTGTGGACCAGTGGGTATGCTGACAGGTGTCATCAGTCCTCCTACATGTTTATCTATAGACTCCCTCCAGACTGACTCAGTGTCTTTGGGGCGGTATCGCTTCAGAGGATGTGATACAGATGTCACATCAGCTGTCATTTAGCAGCACTAAGTAAAAACACACTGACACAGACGGACGGGGCGGCTGAGCAAGCATTAAACCACGCACACATTTCTTTGAAGGGTGGGGAGGAAATACGCGGTTGAACCATGGCTGCAAATTCAACTCACTCATGATCAGCCACATATGTGTATCTGGTGGTTTATGGTGCTCTGGTGTGTTTATTTATAAATGCTGTTGAATGAGTCTCATGACTGATGTGTGTCTGTCTGGCTCATGATCATTTTTATGTTCGATTAACTTCCTGTTATATCATAATTCATTGTTTCTGCCAGTGTGCACTGAAAATAATTAACACAAACTGATAAACCCTAGAAAAGGAAGAAGGGATCCTCAGCTGGCTATGTAGTTAGAGTGTGTGTGTGTGTGTGTGTGTGTGTGTGTGTGTGTGCACCACTTGGAAATCTGGGTCAGCCAGCTATGAGCTGGTAACTCATTCAGGGAGAACACTGCATCCCCAGGCTGTCCACTTTTTCTGCACATGCAAAAAAAACACACACACACACACTTTATGGCTCAATTTATCCAATACCTAGCAACTGCATTAGTCCAAAGCTAAACAGGAAATGCTGAGGATGTGAGCACTCTGGAGTTGCTGTTGAAACAAGATGATTTGGATGCTGGTAGGGAAGTCAGAAAGTACTGAGAGACCAGTGCATTGCTGGTTTTGGCTTTTTAAGGGGATTTGTTGACAATAAGAAGAATACCTAATAATGTCAGCCTTTGAGCCTTATGCTTTAACGCAGACATGGTGGCCTTGACACTTGTATGAGGACAAGTACTTTGTGTGGTCAAAGAGGCGTACTAAGTAGTGCACTTGTATAATGGTATTTTAAATGGGAGGTCAATCCAAATGAGGCGTAATGCTTACTACAGAATGGGAGTGGTGTATGGAGGTGGGGGAATAAAAATGATGGAGGTGTTGGCATGAATGTGTGGGTTGAGTTAAGGAATGAAAATAGAAACATGGAGATGCAGATATAAATGAAGAAGGAAGCTTCTCCCTTTTTTATTCTTTACAGAGCTTCAAAGCGTCAGACCTTGGAGAAAAGTTATTAGTTTGATAGATGTTTGTTTGTTGGTAGAAGAAACAGAAACCCTCATGTTTAAAAGGAAATAGATGTATGGCCCAGATTAAAAGTTTCTATGCTCCAACTCCGAACATGCCTAAAAGATTGTCATCTCTGATCTCTGTCACCAGACCTTCAAAACCATCTATTGTTTCTATGGCAACGAGGATTAAAGGCCAGTTTCCTGCCTCGAGCTTGACCTTTAAATGTCATTTTGTGACCTCTTTTCTGTTGTCACCATCTGATCTCTGCTGGAGAGTAAGAGCCAAAGTCTGTTTGGGTTCATTGCTGCCTGGAAAAGAAGACAAAAGCCACCTCATACCATGCTTAACATGATCGTGAAAAAGAAATTCAACATGTTTCAGTGAATGAAAACTAAACTGAATCAGTTCATTCTATTACAGTATATTCTCAGTGTTTATCGTTATCTTAGTCAAACTATAAAAATGGACAATGTAGCAGTACTCTTTATTGAGCTTGTTGACATCAAATCACTTGAGGCTTGTTATTTGTATTAATACTGCATGATGCACTGTATTTTTAAAACTACTGTTGCTTCTCTCAGCTTACTTGCAAGTAGTTCCCACATGCTGTGCCATCTTCTACTTATGCAACTTTTTCCATTAAAACTGCATTTAAGATTTATGCACTCACGAAAACTCTCAGGCAACGTGTGCCACCCGGCTAATGTGCGTACACTCACATACACATGCACACAATCCTTTTCACTCTTTTCAAAATTGCAGTTTCTGCATCTTTTTGCTCTGGTCACATTTTTTCTTTTTTTCCTGGGTGTCTGTGTTTCTGTGAGTGTCCCCATGTGCGTTACAAAAGGGTGTGTGCTTGTTTGCTGCGTGTTCATGTGAGTGTACAGAGTGTATGAATTGTTAAAGGACCGAACTGGCTGTTCTGCATGTTTTATACCATTCACTTTTTCGGTAATGCAGTTTGCACTTTGGAAAACTGCCCCAAATAGTGTGTGCAAAGACGATGGAAAATGGTCCTTATTGCAACTGCACAACTACATGATTATATAACTTTGATCAAAAATGTATGAAGGCACGCAAACCGAACATTTGCACATAAAGCCATGAAATAATGACCAATAATGGCTGGGGAGGAAAAAAATAAATTATCAGTATCTGCATTAAAGTACAATGACTGGCATGGAAATGAAGTGTAACCTGAATATTTCTACAGTGTTATTTCCATCAGTTGAATAACATTGCCATACCATATTTCTCAATCTTTTGCTTTGTGTTTCTCATTTTGCAGAAATACTGTTCTTACTTACTGATAAATTAATTCCGATTGATAGTAATGAATTCTGTTACTTCCACAATATAAAGCAACTTTTCAACACAATCTTTCCTGTTTTTCATTATAAAAGTCTCTCATTGAAGGGACATACAGGTGGTCACTATTTCAGAATTTCATGCTTCTTCAGGGTGACTATTTGCTGCTTCTTCCTGCCAGAAGAGTAAACTGAACCTCATGTGCAAATACGGTGGAGTGACCCTTTAATTGATGAATTAAAAGATATTCTGATTGAAGTTTCAGCCATAAAATGGAGACGAGCAGCAGCCTGGGAGATGGGAAATACATTCAAAAAGTTGCTGCGTGCTTATAAAAATGTTAGTTAATGGGCTAAAACGTGCAAAACACAGGTATGATCCTTTAAAATTACACCTCTGCTCACTGTTGTCATGGTTATATGTGGGCTGCTGCCATTCAGTGTGCCTGCATAGAAATAGGGGAGACAGAAAGGATATTACCATTCAAATCTGTATTTCTCAATGGACCATTTAACTGATAACTGAGTAAGGGAACTTTAGACCGTGTTGTCTTCACACATTTGGTACCGTGTGTGACATTAAGAAGATGTTATCATGACGGATGGGTCCTTTGAAGGATAGTTGGAGGGAGATGTACGGATGGACAGCTCTGTCATCCTCCTCCTTCTCATCCTTCAATCGATTATTTATAGGGGGATTGGTTGAGTCTGGCCGTGTGGAGCAGGGCTGAGCGCTGTGAGCGTCTGCCCTGCCTGCTGTCTCTCATTATACACACCCAAAGGAGGGTGGTTGGGAGGGGGGCTATGACACACTCACACACCCACACGGACACACACACACACACACTTTTTATCTCCCCGTGGTCCACACACGCCGCGACATGCGCGACTCGCTTACATCATCCATGCAGTAGAAACAGATCAGACACTCATGCATACATGCTGAAGTGTGCTCCTTCGCCTCTCACATACGGTGTGTGTGCTGCATGACACACACACGCGACAAGCTGCGCAGCCGAGCCTACCTGCTACAGAAAAGACACACACTGAAGACCCAAGACTGCATTTATGGAGGAGTAGAGAATTTGCCGAAAGGTTGCTTTCAGAAGGACTGAATTATTTAAAGGCATTTGTTGTCAGAACAAGAGAGGACAGGAAAAAAAACCTGGAAGGAACGTGTTTATTTCATGCTTTGAATAAGAGGAAAGGTGGTGATTCCTTCGACCCTTTGCGTTTACCTGCTGTTATTCTGCGGACATGAAGACCGAGTTTGTGTGAGTAAACAAACAGATAAAACCCGGCAGGTGTTTTCTGGTTGTTTCGCGTGTGTGTCTATGTGCCAAACTGAGTGTGCGCTCAGGCACACGGACCGTTCCGTATGCTGCAGATGGTTCGAACCCTAGCCCAGTTCAGCATCGCTCTGGAGGAAATGAATGAGAATGGAGAGAATACAGGAGATGAAGGAGGTGGAGGAGAGAGAGATAGAGGAGAAGAAGTGGTGGACAGAGATGCTGTGGAGCAGTTGAGAAACAACAACGGGAATGGGAACTCCAGTGGGAATTTGAATGGGAATGGACTTAGTGCTGGAAGCCCAAACGGAGAGGTAGACTTGTGTTTTCTTTTCTTTGCAGTTAACATGTGTGTGTCTTTTGTGTGTGTGTGGGTGTGTGGGTGTGTGTGGTCCCTGTCGTTTACCTTCGCTGCATATCTAGGACGTTATGAGCTGCCTGTCCAAGTCAATTTAGATTTCACTCCATCCAGCCTCTTCTACTCTCTTTTGCCTCTCTTGCCCTCTTCCTCCCACATTGACCACTATAGATCCTGCTTTTCTTTGAATTCTCTTGTATATGTCCTGTTTTTCTGTGTACTTCCTTCTTTATTAGAGCCCATTCCTTGTTTTAATGTGTCTTGTCTTCCCTGGCTAATGTCTCTTTCTTCAGATCCTCCTCTCTCTGTGTCTCGCATGCCTGTCTATAATAGAATTAGAGCTGAGTGAATCACACGATTAACTCCAACACCTCTCACAAACACACTCAGTAGTCTCACTGTCTGTCCATCTGCACTCTTTCATGGATCTGCACTCGCTGTCCAGTGTTTTGATGATCTTGACATACTGTATTTTTGGTCGTTTTTAAGTATTTTATTTTAATGTGTCTATAGTAGCATTTCCTTTTTGCGTGTTAGTCGTATACCTCATGCTCGAGTTATGTACGCTTGAGTGGGAGCACAATCAACAAACACGCTTCGGATTACATCCGCACATGTGTGAATACACAAACTCACATACATAACTCGGCCGCTGTAGTTCTGCTAATCTTAACACCCAGTTTGTTAATCCACGGCAAGCACTGAAATGTATTTTTATGTGGGAGGTAAATCTATGTAAGAGCAGAGCTACATTTTTCTCTTCTGCACAACTCATGATAGAAATGCCGTAACAAGAAAACAAGACTTTCTGTCAGTCCGTTTCATCAAAATTCTTAAAATAATTGTAGGACCCCGACTGACCCCTATTTTCATTACTGGTTACATTTCAATTACAATTCAGCTCTTTTGGTCCATAAAATGTTAAGAAATAGTGAGAAATGTCCACCGTAGTTTTCCACAGTCCAAGTTGACGTGTTTTGTCTGACCGTCCAAAACCCCTAAGATATTTTATTATAAAAGAGTAAGAAAACCAGCAAATATTAACAATACAGTACCCAAAATGTATGACATTTTTCTTCAAAAATGACTGAAATGATTAACCGATTATCAAAACAGTTGCCAATTCATCAACAAAACAACAAATCAATTAATCGATTAATAGTTTCGGCTCTTTAATTTAATACGGTATTTTTACAAAATACTTTTTTGCTAGGCCCATTTGTGGTATTGATAAAGAAAATGACAGTAGAGAAGGACTAATGACACACCGTGAGGTGAGATCAATATGAGAAACTATTGAAAGGAGTATGATAAGAGATCAGAGAGGAAAGGAATGGAAGAGGTGATGATGGAGGGGTTGGGAGGAGGATCAATAGTGTGTGCGTGTCTGAAAGAGAGAGAAAACTATTGATCAGTATAGATGACAATTAGGGAATACATAGAAAAACACACACACGTGCTGTTGCTTACATCTGCATACCAGGAAAACAAAAGCATGCGGGAAGGCAGACGCTCGAAGAAAAAGTGAAGGATGAGACTTCTTTTACTTTCAGGACTGTCACCACGAAACATGAACAAGATGTGAAAATCAATCTCATTGTGTTACGGATGATTAAAGGAGGATAGGTGATGCGGATGCTTTCCCTTCTGGCTAAGAGGCTGCCTGTTGCTGCTTTCGCCAGACTGTTGCCAGGGGATACGGTCGTCGGGGATGGGAGGCTGGATGAAGGCGGCAGGGGTGGAGAGGTGTGACGACAGCGATGAGATGAGAGGAAAGAGCTGTGTTTCTGTCGCTGGGGCTTTTAATGAAATAACTTGAGCTCAGACCTCAAACAATATGGGTTTTGAGGAACTAAGGCCAGTATTTTTGTATTGAAGATAACTGTATGTTGTGCTGATGCTGAAATACATATACAGTAATTTAGCCACATGCAAAAAAGAGGAATTGAGAGAAAATCACATTACATCAGTATTACACTCATTGTTTTAAATTCTAGTTTTCATTCTTGGCAAGATGAATATGGCATTTAAATGACACTAAACTATTTTTTTCTGTGTTAATAAACTCCTCGAGAAAATTTAAAACAAAAACCTGCAGGTTTTATGGACTAATTTAAAGGAGTAGTTCGACATTTTTAAATAGGGTTCTTGTCGGGACCGATTGCCAGGCAACCGGCGGAGACATAATTACAGACAGACATGATAGTGGTATCAATCTTCTCATCTAACTCTCGGAAAGAAAACAAATAGGAGTATCTCCCAAGATCTTGGGCATCGACAACAAAACCCACACAGATGATTTGAATTATCTTGCCCGGGATACATTTGCCAGATATTTATTTTCTGTTCAAGTAGGTGCAGGACATGGGGAAAACAGTGACAGCGTTTTCATAATGTCCGCCCTTGATTTGCACCAAAAGCTAAACAGTTGTCTACAACAAATACATTTTAAACGTCCTTCATATCTATTGTACACTCACACGTTAACCTAATTATTTATTTATTACTTCTCAGGACTGTGTGGGCATGTACAGACTAAGTTCGTTGGCACTCTTCTATTAGTTATGTTGCACCTTTAAGGGCGGGACCAAATACATACAAAATGCTAAATATAATACATGTTTATTAGGACATGGAGTCCACTTATCTCGCAGCACTGCTGCACCCACCTTCAACTTGGCAGAAGTCTAATCAGCCAGACACTGAGGACACCTGTGTGGGTGTGCAGGGGCCATTTTGAGATATTCCGCTAACTAAGAGACAAACAAACAAAATGAAACAGGGCCGAAACAAGAGCTTGTCGGCAATATATAGTTATTTGTGAGAAGCTGTATGAGCTGAGATCAAAGTGACACAGCTGCAGTGTTACCAGCTTTGTCCCAGTCTTTTTGTTTGGCGGCAAAGGTCACAGAGAGAAAAAAGTGACCTACAAAATATTAGATAGCGCAAAATTGAAAGCAACTGCTGTACTTAGAATGAATGATTGGGAACTTTCCCTTTTTGTTGGCAAAACAGCCCTTCTAAATACTACATTGTTTGTACAAAAGAGGTACTGGCGAAAAACTGAAGCTATTTTCTATCCAGTAAAGAATATATGTAATGCTATAACTGAATACTTTGTATGGCATTCAGTTCAGTGTGGCCTTGTCAAACTATGAAGACAATTACAGGAACAGTTTTGTACAGTTTTATACAAACAAAAAGTAAATACCAAATCCCTAGAAATAGATAATGCAGAAATGCATTACAAAATCAGGTAAAAAAAAAAAAAAAAAAAGAAGGAAGGAAAGGAGAGAAGGAAAAACCTTGATTTATTTTGCTTTACTCTTGGGTGTTGTAGTAACAGCAGTAGTATGACAGTGTACAGAACGACACACACTCACAACATGACCTTTGCTGGATGAAACCACAGCTAAAATAGTGTCCAGTCAAACAGAATGACATTAGACACTGACCAACTCTGGTGTATGTTATCTGCTGTTGTGAGGAATATCTTACTTCATGGACCCGCTGTATCCATTACTAAGACTCCAGAGCTCGCAGACGGACACATGGGAACATACTGTACTACTACTACTACTCTCTCTCTCTCTCTCTCTCTCTCTCTCTCTCACTCTCTCACTCACTCACTCACTCACTCTCTCTCATACACACACACACACACATGCCCAAGCACACGTTTACACACTTGAAAGTCTTGTTCTCTGACCACCAAGTGAACTTAATGTTTGAGATTGTGAATGTGTCTGAGAGAAAAGAAAAACCATGCACTTCCCAGACACTTGCAGTAACACATTATGGCATAATTATGCTCTTTGTGTGACTCGGTGATGTACAGACTTGTCTCTCTAAACAGATCTTAACTTGGTTGTTTTGGGCTGATTAAATTGCACAAACACATTCTTGCTGTTTAGGCCACATATCATTCCAGAGATCTAGGTTGTTAAATGGATCAAAGTTATCTGATTACAAATCATTTGAATCTGTTCTCTCAAGATTTCAGCTCAGAAAAATAGGCGACGCACAAGGTTTATGAAGGATATTTATTTTAAGAAATGGAAGCATTCTTTTTTTTTTAAATATAAAATTTGTTATTCATGCTCGATTCCAAAGATATTTAGGCAACAGCATGTATTATGTATCGTACTGTATTCTCAATCTGAGCATACAGTGAAGTAATCCAAAATAAGAAAGACCATAACAGGAGGCACTTCTCACATAATCAGTAGGAGTGTACAGCATGGCTCAGTATATTCTTTTGTTATACATAAGCAAACCAAACACACTTTTACAAATTCATAATTTTTTTAATTCTTTCCCACCTCCTCCCATCTTTCCCACTTCTCACCGTGAGGACAATTGACACTGTTAACGATTAACGCAGAGTAGATGTGTGGCTGGCACAGGTGCAGCATTACCTGCCGTACCAAGCAGCATCTCTCTGATACATTCAGACCACCATCTGAACACGTCACATACAGTGCATTAACAACAACAACTTGTACCTGTCCGGCTTTGTCAGTGGTTGAGAGAACAACGTGTGAAGGATGATTGGATGCTGCTCAGGGGAGCTAAAGCACACGGCCTTTTAATCCTGAAACAGCATTGTGTGCCTCTTTCAAAATTGATGGCTGCAATTCACGTCCCTGTTTCAGTTTCACGGCTAACTGGGACACTGAAGTGGAATGTAGCTATCGTTAATGTATTAGTTACAGCTGTGCTTGTGCTCGATAAACGTCCGTGCCAGCTTCACTCCGTCCTGCCGCCTGATCTGGAAACACAGTGACATCGCTAAAACAAAGCCTGACCGGGAAAAAAACAAAAAAAACACAAGCAGCCGGATGATCATACAGGTTGTTAACAAACCTCTAGGTTTGTCAAACTTGTTTGGAAGAACCAAACGGAGGTAACAAGTAAAATGATTACTCAGGCTGTCTGTTGTAAACATCCATCACAGTATTTAAAATAATGGTTTGCACACAGTTTTCTAGTTTGCAGTGGGTGTTTATTACAGACATTTTGGGTATACTAACTTTTGCACCTGAAATGTTACCTCCAAATAAAGTGGTTAAGATAATCAATTATCTCAAGTCTGGCCAGATTACAACAGCAAACATCTAATTTCTTGCCCCGATCTTACAAATACCAAAATAAGACCCACACTGTAACAAATAGTAAATAATAATCTTATAAGACAACGAAAATAAATGACTAAAGTAGAGTACTAAGTTGGGTTTACCCCCCACCCTCAGCCCTGTGAGCTGGACAGGGGAGACCAGTTACTCATGCTGTGTCATCATAATACCAGTTTATTTTACTGGATCCAGTTGAACTTTCTGGTCTGAGGCTCGACTCAGTCTGAACTGAGAGTGTCTTGACTTCAGCTCCTCTGTTGCTGTGAGAGACCAGCCTCTCCTGTGTCCATTCAGCCTCCCAGCTGGGGTTACTATGGTAACCAAAAAATGGCAAAATGAAACTAGCATTCCTAACATTATTTCACCATGTTCTGATGTGTGTATGTGTGTAATCTAATAAAGACGAGCAGCACAGAACAGAGGAACATTCCTGTCTTCAGGGAAGTTCCCTTCTTGTTTTACCACATTGTCACACAAGTGTTATTCCCTGTCTTCCTCCTCCCACCATTATCAACAGCTCTCTGAGGGTCACAATCATCGTTACGCTGTGTACGTGTGTGTCCATGGGGCTTATTTAACTGTATTCTAGTGAATGCAGTCGATTCCAAACGTTTGTTTTTGTCAGGCTGACATAGAAATAATGATTCCAATTAGCCTGTCGTGAGAAAGAGAGAGTGGATCTGAATTTCGTTAATTTGATCATCGTAAATGAGGTTTAATTTGTATGAGACATTCATGCAGAGGCTGTTTGTGTGTGTAAGTGTGTGCGTTTGTTTGTTTGTGTGTGTGTGTGTGTGTGTGTGTGTGCGTGCGTGCGTGCATCTTTCACTGCAGTTGTAGCTACCAGTAAAATGCGGCTTTTACTACATATAGGCTACTGTACACTATTGTACATAAATACTGCATCCCCAAGAATAAAAAATATACTCTTTTTCTCAGCTGTCAGAGTAATATGGACAAATCTCATTTGAGAGGCAGACGTAAACTCTTAGTATTTCTGAGATAGTACTACTGTAATTCCAAATACACACAGTACTGTAACTGTAGCAATGCAGCTACCCTCCGTTTATACTTGATAGCGTTTTACATTACTCTCAACAAATTATCATCTCTTGACACAAGTGGATCATTAATTGACATAATGCTGAAATTATTAGTTAGTTAATCCATTAGTCAATTAATGACAGCAATAATGACAAATTGATGAAAGCAGCAAATTAAGTGAGTAAAATTATAATGAATTATTTCATCTAAAAAACATGCCAAATATTTTCTGGCTCTTGTGCAAAGATTTGCTGCATATTTGTAATAATTAATTCATTAATAATAAAATAATAATTTCTCTATTTTATATACTTGTATATTGAACATCTGTGGATTTTGGACTGATGATCAGAAAATTGAAAACAGTAAAAACACCCTGACAACTTTTCCAAACCGGGACAGTCCATTAAGTCCATTGTTGAACATTAATTAAAATTCAAAAACTAAATCCAATTCATCTAAAATATAGAAAGACCTCATAGTTTTCCTGCCCTTCACATTTTTCCTTTTGGTGCAAAACTGTCAGAGTTCAACAACAAAAGGATGATAAAAGTCCAGTTGAATAACACCAGTGAAATTGGGATTCAGATTGAGTGTCTTGCTGCTGCTGCTTGCTGTATCAGGGGACTGAACCAAGATGTATTTTGAATAGACGAGTGTTCCCATGTGGAGGGTAATTGGGGAGTGATGGATGATTACTGTGGTATTGTGTGTTTCCCTCTTTATCCATGTTTAACCCTGTATTTATTCCCTCCACTCCATTGTGTTTGTGTTTGTATCTCCAGGACAGAGCTACTGTGTTGATCTTAAGAACAATTATTTGACAAAAAAAGATGAGTCACTGGTGGCACATAAAAGTCAACCTAACCTTCCCTAAACAAAAAAAATAAAAACTTTTCTGCTCAGTTAGCCCATTGTAGAAGGCAAGTTTTAATGCACTCTCTAACACACACAAGCAGTGACACACGCTTATCAATCCACACACCACCTTTCACCCTGCGGTGGTACCCCTCAGCACCCCTGGGATCCCTTCAGATGCCAAACACTAAACATGGCCTTTCTGGGAAGTCATTGTTACTGTTATTTATAGGGCACAGTGGTGCTGGCAGAGGGGAGCAAGGGAAGAAAGGGGAAAAAAAAAATCCTCCTGTGTATTTTTGTGGCCTGTGTGTGTGTGTTTGTATGAAAGACATTGTGGTTATACTGTATATGCACCACAGGGTTTTGCCTGTGGCTCTGTCTGATATTTATAAGTCATGTTTGGTACCAGAGTATTTTGGGAGTCTCCCCTGAGACCCCTGAAGTAATATGTCTGACTTGTTCCATGATCCTTTTACTCCCCTTGCTATTCTCCCACCTCTCTGTCTCTGTCACACACACACACACACACACACACACACACACACACACACACACACACAATCACACACAATCACACACAGCCTGTCTTAAGTGATAGGATGAACTTTATCACATTATAACCAATCTGTATTTTAGCTGCTAGTGGTCCCCTTGTTTAAATTTAACAAGTCACCTATTGATGTTTATTCATAAATATAACTTGAACTACAAATGTCTTTATTTGTTGCAGAAGTAAAATCCTCGTAGCCTTTTTATTTGCCGTTTGATTTTGTTCTTCCCATCATCTGTCTGTCTTGGTCTCTTTCGCTTTTTGCTTCTTGGCTTTGATGTGTTGGGTTTGAGTCCGCCGTGAGTCAGAGCAGCTCCTTCACTTGCGTTCATGAATGCTGAGTCATTGTTAGAGTGAACTGCTGACTCATGCTTTGCTTCTATGGACTTCCTGGCCTCAGTGACCTCTAATCCGGTCCCTGTGTGTGTGATGTTGGAAAGGAGACATTCAGAGGTAGAAATGGGAGGTTTAGAATGCCAGAAAGGAAGAACTGCTGGGTGTTTTTTAAAGTTATTTTTCACTTTAGTACTTACCAACAATGAATGAATTACCATAGCAACACTCAGAACAGCAGGGTCAGTGTCCTTGGGTTGTAAGAAAGCCATACTCCAGGAACAAGGACTTTTCAGGGTCAGAAAACTACAACCTAGCAACTAAAACTGGAGCTATTTTCTTATCAAAATACAAGTTCCTGAATTCCAGGAAAAGTTCCTGCTGCAAAAAAAAAAAAAAAGGCTGACTTGTTTATGTCTGTGTGACTTGTTTATTTGCATCTGCCTCCAGGTTTTTGATGCATCCACTAAGGCATCTTTATGTGATTTTCCACTTTGCTGCCTTGCTGACTAATACAGCAGTTGTAAGACACAACACAGTCACACATTATCAAGGGAATCAAGATTGCAGATATTTAAACTTTAAACTGTGAAACTTCAAGCGCTCAACACTCCGACAGATAATAAGGTCATCCTCCTTCAGCATGACACACAAGGTGGAGTTTCTCTGGTATAGATGTCATTATATACAACATGTAGGAGTTTTGTGAAGTGTGCCGTTTCTTTAAAGTAAATTAGTCTCATTTCTCTCCTTGTGTCTTATAAACAAAATCCAAATGGCAGCAAATATTACTTCTTTTACTTGTTTGCCTTAAAAGGGTCATTTTTACAGTGAAATTACAAACAGGAAAGAGGGAAAGAGCGAGTAGTGTGTGACATGCAACACAGGTTCCCAATGGAAACAAAATCAGGTTTGTTGCAGTTATGTGATACGCATCTTATCTGCTAGGTCACTAGGATGCCACAACAGTGTACATTTTTTGTTTGTTTCTAAAAAGCATAAATTGTGTGTTTGGGTGCTGTGTTCAATGTGGCAAAAATGTGCAGTCTCCGCATTTTGTATCCATAGTAGAATGTTTTTACAGATATTGAACTAATCACAGTGTGAAATATGTGAGTTTGTGAGAAAGCTAAATCTGAATGCAGTAATGATTGACCCTCTTCTTCCTCTGCCTCTGTCTTCACAGGACATGAGGAAACATGTGATGATGACTCTCTTGGACACAGAGCAGTCATATGTGGAGTCACTTCGCTCTCTCATTCAGGTGACACACACACACACACACACACACACACACACACACACACTTTTCCATCACTTGCTGCGACATTACGTGGAGACCCTAACCCTTACCCTAACCTTAAACTAAGTCTTCACCCCCTAGGATTTAAGGATTTACTTTATGGGGACTTGGGGGCATTGGGGCTTTTTTTCCCCATAAGACATGCAACTTCCCACAATGTGACTATGTAACAGATTTATGTCCCCACAACAGTAGTATTATTTTATTATTTATTTTATTTATAAGTCATGTTTGGTACCAGAGTATTTTGGGAGTCTCCCCTGAGACCCCTGAGGTAATATGTCTGACTTGTTCCATGATCCTTTTACTCCCCTTGTTATTCTCCCACCTCTCTGTCACACACACACACACACGCACGTACGCGCACACACGCATGCATATACGCGCACACAAATAAACAAACACACCATTGTGGATTAACAGATTGCTGAGGACATTAATAACAAATGTAGGTAACAAAGGTATTATGTAATCCACTTATTGTCATTCATCCTGTCAGGCTAATCTGCTAACCCCATCACATCTCACTGTCATCAGCGTTATCTGCCCACACACACAAACACACACACTCACTCACTCACTTCTGTATCCTACATGTATCTCGTTCCAACAGCTAACTAACCTTTACCCCAAATCTTAGCCTCTCACTCTCTCGGTCACATTAACATACACACTCCTCACCTTACCTACCTGTGATCCCATGGTTATATAACCTGTCACCATTTGCTGTGTGTGGGCGAACAGTGTGTGTGCAGCATACATCTGTGCATGTGTGTGTATGCATTTCTATGAAATGTGTTTGTGATTGTGGATGTACATCTCCCTATGCATTTGTTTGTGTGTGTGCGTGCGTGTGTGTGTGTGTGGCCACCAAGTGAATAATCCTGGGCTGTGTTCCCATGGCGACACAGGGAAAGTAAGTGTTACCACGGTGACTGCAGTGAAAGTGCAGATCCCTGCAGGAGGGTGTCAGATGTGGTTCAGCTGAGACAGCTCTACAGCAGCGCTGTCCAAAGTTGAAATTTGAGTCTTTGCAGTTTCTTTTCTGGGACTTTCTTTGAATACAGTGTAGATATGTTCAGTTTTTGTTATGCAGTTTAGTCAGATGAGGTAGGACCAGATACCTGGTCTGACATGAAGAATGAATGTGAGCTGTACTAATCAATGTGTTTATAACAACAAGGGGTCAAATGTCTACATTTATGTGAAAGATGTAGCAGAAAGTGACCCACCAACACAAACAGTAATTATCACTGACTCTGCAGTCCCCCTCAGCCGTACAGAGCATTTTAGCATCTTTTAGCTCATTGCTTTGGTTTTACGGCCCAAAACTTTACTTTTTTGGTTCACTGTCACCGCTCTCATCAGTGGTGTCTCCGGACACTGCAGGCAGCTATTTTCAGCAAAAAAACTCTGAAAACCCACTGTACTCTACCACATAGTGGAGCATTTAGCTGTGAAGAGCCAGATTGGATTTCTTCTTTAGTCGAAAACAGTACTCTCTTTATCAAACCCATCCATCTGAATAAAAAGTAGAACGGCTCCACTACAACCTGTGAGATTAAGTTAGCAACTCCAGGCAGTGGCTCTTATGTGGAATATTTTCAGAACAATTAGTCAAAGGAAGTACAAGCTGAATCACTGCTGCCCTAAAAATATCTCAAATCCCTTTTTGTCACAACTTTTTTCAATACAAATGTTTTAACCAGCAGATTGGATAAGTAATCAAATGTGTCATGGAGTCAGGCAGTGAGCCTCTGGGTCACATCTGTGTCCATTTTAGACAGTAAATTAAATCTCCAAATTTCTGTTTCTGTGTGTGTGTCTGTGTGTGTGTGTGTGTGTGTGTGTGTGTGTGTGTGTGTGTGTGTCAGTGTCAGGCTTGTTAGAGAGAAAAGAAAAAAAGGATAAAGGGGCATGAAATTATATGCAGTTAAATTATACTTGAATGCAGCTTAGTCTGTTTGTTACTGTGGCATTTATGTCAACATGGCCGATGCTGCATTTACGTCATTCAGACTGTAATTATGAGCGGCCGAGTTTGGAAATCCATGTTAACATCATTCTCCGAGTTTGAATTGTCAGGGTATGACTTCTATGATATCTCCCGGTTGGTGAAAAGATCTACAAAAGTGTTACCAAAACCTGAACAGATTGTCTGCAAGCATCACTGGCGGTTACATCTAAATAAAATCCAATATTAACACTAATAAGCATTTCTTTTAACCCAGTAGTCAGGAGCTAATAAGCTTAGCTGAATGTAAAAATAAAAAATCAGAAGCGTGTTTGTGTGTGCAACAGACCTGACATGTTGAGGGTTCATTGTCAGGAATTAGTGTGAAACTGCAAAAAATAGAAGCATTGTTTTGTTGAATGTGTGCATGGAGGCTCGCTTAGCTACAAAATATTGAATGCGTTATTTAATAATTAAGACATTTTTGTAGCCCTGTGCTACAGGAGAAGCTGTGAAGGGAAAAGGGACAACCTTCCTCCTACTTCCATCTATCTCCAGAAAACACATCTCTCCCTCTCGTTCCTCCCTTCTTATAAAAAGTTAACACACACACACACACTTTATTAATTGAGAACATGGTCATGACATGCTCATTTAGTAACATATTGAATATGTTGTTAATGCTGGTATCCCAAGAGTAATGTTGCAAATAATTGAGGAAAGGTATGGTTTATTTTTCAGTATTTGTCTGTCTGTGCAGACGGTGCATTAAGTAATTGACTGATCTCACACACACACACACTCACACACACACGACAGTGGTATCAATCTATTTTATCTAAATGTTGGATACCAAAATGTTGAAATTTTCCTTTAATTCATGGTCCACTCACTAGATTTTTTTGGAGCTTTCAACTGCATGTCATGGTCCTCATCAGAAGATGGAGTTTGCTCAGTTGTCATTGTTATGATGTCCCCAAATATGTGACCATCTATCACTTGACTGAAGATCCATACTTTGGTCTTGTGATGGCTTATTATCTCCATGACAACTGAGCATACTCCATCCGTTGATGAAGCCGGTGAATGTGGTTTGAAAATTTAAGAAAAAGCTAGTAAGTGGATGTTGAGTTAAACAACAGGTAACAGCTAAAATGATACAAATAAAAATGAACTGATAATGTCTTAAGACCTTCTTTGCCTAAATAAAAACAAAATTAAATCCCTTAAACGTCTCCTTAAGTAGCTTTCAGAGTTCACAAATCCCCACTGTTGACAATTTCATACACTATATTGTATCTTCTGTATTTTTTGACTTTGAAATCATGATTCTTTAGTCACATTACAATCACAAAATTCATTAATTTACACTACAGTGATTTTCCCCGAGAGCCACACACAGCTCGCTCACCACTGGACGACGTTTGAAGTTAACCTGGTGCATATTTAAATGATTTGAAATGGTCAGTAATTGACTGGTTGTTTTGTCCACTCAGGGCTACTTGCGTCCTCTCAAACAGCCGGACAGCGGCTCCATAGTGGACCCCCTGCTGGTGGACGAGATGTTTTACCAGATCCCAGAGATCCTGGAGCACCACGAGCACTTCCTGGAACAAGTCTCCGGCTGTGTCAGCCAATGGCACGATAGGCAGACCGTTGGACACATCCTCATCCAATCAGTGAGTACAGATGACGATAAGGGACTCTCCTGCTATCTTTTATAATAAAAAATAGAATTCATAAGTGTTATTCTAACAGCTTTTTTTCTATTTTGACTTCTGGAGTTTCCTTATTGCAAGATTCGGTTTTAACTTGTATTTGAATGGATTTAGTTTGAATACAGGAATGCATTTCATCTAGCTGCTCCGCGGTTACTTTCTCTGACTTAAGTCTTTTATCATGCACATGCGCCCATGTAAAAACCTAATTTTACCTTTACCTGAATGCATGGAAGAGAATAAACCGCTTTCTCCAGAAGGAATCTAGCTGGAGAAATCAGGTTTCTTTAATCCCCTACATCAGTTATAGAAACAAAGTTTTTTCATTTATATGATGTTTAAGGAAACAGGAAAGCCAACTTTAATCAAGTTATTAAAGTGCCTGACTGAAGAGTTTTCATAGTGATCTCCTCTTTGTGCTGTAGGAATGTATTCAGCATGTGGTAGCATTGATTGCTTCTCTATGGGACATGTAGGGTGACAGCGTGAGATAGTTAACCTCTGACAGTAACAGTAATCCCTTTAGTTCTCTGAATAGCGTCTGTCTTGAAAACAGTAAGGCCGGTGGTGTGTGGGAGAGACCTATGAAGTCCTCAAATTTGTGCAACCATATGAATTACAGTAGTACATCCTCAAGCTAGAATCAACGGTAACTAATGAACAGATATCCAGGCCACCTAAAAGTATACCTCATTCTTTACACAGCAGAAACCATAAAAACCTTAAACAATTTTTCAAAATATGCAATGCACTTTGCTTCTCTGGGACGGTTTTATTGTTTCATGGTGTATTTATTTTTATTATCCCTGCAAGATAAGATAAGGACAATGTTAAGTCCAGATTTTCGAATACGGTTTAATAGGAGAAAGTTGTTCAGCTCTGTAAAACTGTGTTTTCTCTAAAGGTTCTTCTATTAAAGTGAAATCAAAGGGGTTAAAAAAGATATAATTCAAATAAAGATGCAATTTTTTATAGAACAATTTTCTTATTTAAAGTTTTCTAAATGTGTCTTCAATTTTTAAAAATTTACTGTAGTGCAGCAATAAAGCAACTTGAACAGACATGACATAAAATGTATTTTAGTGTACACCAAAGCTTGAATGAATAAACAGTCTTTAGAAGCATTATTGACAGCAGGGTGGACTGAGGGGAAGCTGTTTTACTAAAACAAGGTCTATAGTTGGCGACACTAGTTTAATATTTTGTTTTCCCGGTGACCTCTTGGCAACCCATTAAAAATTTCCCATGACCCCAAGGGTGGCTCTCAAAGTAGACTTTGAAAACAGTGCTCTGAAACATCTGTGTTAGGCTAAATATCAGGTCTTTGAGAATGAAAGAGTAAAGGACTTCTTGTCAAGGCTAACTGTTTTACATTTAGTGCAAACAAAGTCGGAAAGCACGGATTCCAGTTTCTTCACGGACAGACCAGTAGACCAGAATGCAGTGTGGCTACAGGCTTTGTTTTTTATTGAGTGGAAAAACCCCCTCACTCTCTTGCTATGTTAATGCCATTGTTGTCACTCTCAGCGGCTCACAGCGTGAATGAAACCGTTTCACAAACTCTCACTGGAGACACAAACTGTCGCACAAGGACAATGTGTGGACACAAACCTCCAACTGAATTACAAGCAGATGAAGCAGGTTGAGGAAAAGTTGCTGCACCAAAAACTTAAATGACCTCATTTTACAACACTTTATAGTCCCTGAGATAAATTCACAGATTCATACGCTGTATATACACTGTACATGTTATATGTTGCTGTGAGTGGGGATTTCCTTTAAAGAGAAAGCTAGAATATAAAAACTTAATTGGAAATAGATGCAAGCAGAAAAGTTAGAACAAAGGGTTTCTTTTCTGTTTAGTTGAAGCTGTTGCAGATCCTCCACGCTGCACAGGCTGAGCCTCCCTCCCCCACCTTTCCCTCCCGCTCTACGTTCACTGCCTCCGCTCTTAAAGCCGCAGCAGCTGCAGAGCTCTCAAGCCTCGTTGGCGCAGTAGGCAGCGCGTCAGTCTCATAATCTGAAGGTCGTGAGTTCGAGCCTCACACGGGGCAGAGTGTTTTTTTTTGCTGTTTCAAGCGCCAGATGGTTTAGCAGGTATGCCGTGTAATTGCTGTATGGTTTGTGTCCTTTGTCTCAAAAGCTGCAGTGAATCGACATTTGTGAGAGACATTATTAAAGGAGGTATTTCACAACACGGACTCTGTACTTGTTCGTGTTTTTAGACTTAAGCCTAGATAAATCATAATTCTGTTCTCTCTCTCTCTGCTCTTTCAGCGCAATGTTATGACAAATGTTTTCAAAATGGTTTCCTAAACAGAAGTATGTGATCTATTTTCAGCTCTTCAAGCATCCTGCAACCTTGACTGTAATGCAACGTATTCAGACATTGTAACCAGAGTTGCCTCTCAAAATATGTTGCAGGGATATTTGTGATGGATTGGATTATTAGACTTGTAATATATATTTATAAAATACAACGTATAGGACTTTTTCAGCGACAAAACTATCAAGTTCTGGACTTATTTCCATTGTTGTCTGTGCTGTTTTCACAGGCCAGCAACATTTGGAATTGAAGGTCCAAGGTACAATTTATTCATCCATAAAACCGTGGAATTTACAGCAATTACATCCTAATAAACCAACACTGATCACAGAGAATAGGGAATAAATACTTTAATACTATAAAAACTATATTCCATAAAAATACCCATCGGGGTAAAATAACTATTTAAACAATCTCATAAAAAACTAGATCAACTGTGTAATCTTTGCCTTGAGAGAGGATAAGTCAATAATATCTTTAAAGAAAAATCTTTAATAGAGTGGCTGGAAAAGAACATTAAGCTTCACCTTAATATAAAGTAGGGACAGAATACATTCCTATTCTCTCTGCTGTTTCTGTCCTCTGCTGTGACTAATCCTCACATTCTCCTCAGGTGTTATTTCTCTGTGCTCTTACTGTTCCTGAGAAGAGGGAGAATGGAGAGAGTAAAAGACACTGGGAGATGGATGATAAAACAGAAAGAGGGACAGGTTATTTCATGAAAGGGTAGAAAGTCGGTTACTCTGACGTTAATTAAGGCGCCACATTGTGACTTATGTCTATTATGTCACTCTCTCTTGTGTTATTTTAAGAATTTTTTGAGCTCTCAGTCTTTCTCTCTGTCCCCTGCCATTTATTTGTGAAAAGAAGGCAGGTCAGGTGAATCATCTGTGTGTGTTTGTGTATGTTTGAGGGAGTAAAAAATCAGAAACACTATATTATATATACTATATCATATTATTCTATTCTATTCCAATGCCAGCCAAAACAAATTGAAAAACACTTACACCAAGATGTCTTTCGTAATCTCTCCAATTACAACTCTCCTTTGCTGTTATTATGGTTTAATTACACAGTAACAAATACAACATGTGCTTAATGTTTACTGTTGAAAACATATAATTAGCTTAAAGTGAATCATTATAGCAATGCAGCAATAGTTTTCTGTAATTTGTAGCAGTTGTTTTTCCTGATTGTTTCACGAAATGCAACAATCTACGTACTATAAACTATAGGTATATTACAGGGAACATTCATCCTGGGTTTTTAGTTTTGGTAGAAAGTAAATAAGCTTGTGACATCTTCTTATATTTAATGAGAATGTTATTTTTCTACAAGTTGGTCCTCAGTATAGTTGTTTTGTTTTGATTCACTGATAAATTTTTTTTGTCCATGAAAAGTTGATAAAAAAGAAGCTCTAATAGCTGTATAATTATTTACCAGTGCTTAGGATATTCTGCTTTTGTTACACAATAGTTGCCTTTACTTACTAACGGGGTTATGGTTTAACTGCTCCAGTTTCTACCTGAATTGTTTAATTTTTCTTCAAACTAAAAAGTAAGCCATCAGATAAATTTAAACAAGCTAGTGTCACATTAAAGTGTAAACATATTAACCTTTAATGTTGTTCTTGTCTCCAGTTCTCCAAGGAGACTCTAGCGAATATGTATTCAGCATACATTGACAACTTTCTCAACGCCAAAGATGCTGTGAGGATTGCCAAGGAGGCCAAGCCAGCGTTTCACAAGTTTCTGGAGGTGAGTGCTGGACTGAGTAACAGGATGTACTGTTTTGTCTTGAGTGGCTGCTCTTATGTGTTATTTTATAAAAAGCCTTTTAACTAGCTTTTACAGCCTGAAACACATAGTAATGAAATGTCCTAAGAGGGGTTTGACCACTTTGTACCAACGTTTTGACTGAAAAGTGCTTTGTTGTCTCTACTGGTAAATGTTAGGTTTGTGTATATGTTGATGTGTGTGTGTGTGTGTGCGTCATGTTGTGTCCACGCTGTTATTTCCTTGAGTTTTTGTCTTTGAAAGAGAGACACTTGAGTTTTCTTGCTCTACAGTTACAGGACTTCAGGATCAGTCTTATGAACTGGGAAGCGTGTGTTTAATTATGAATGTTTCATTGATGAGTGTGATTTCCACAAAATGTTTTGACGTACGGGTTGAAACCTTGCTCTGCTCAGGGGATCTGGAGGATCTAAAATGTTTTCACAATGCCAGATACTACTGAAATGGATTTTCTGTTTCAGTGAATATAGTTTTTTTTATCTTCCTGGGTCACTCCCTTTTCTGGAACTGTAAGTAAGGACAAATAAATGTTCGTAAAATGTTCTACAAACCATCTCTTTAAAGCAATTCAACCAGATAATTTGTCTGAAAAACCCGGGGATATTTTAGCAATATGTCCAGTTAGATTTGGTAGACCACTGTTGTACACTTTGATACTGTGGTGTGCCACCAGAAATAAATGTATGGGAAAAACAGCACAAGTTGGCTGCATAGACAAGAGCTCAGATGTAAAAATGTAATCAGGAACCACAAAAACCTGTCATGTCCTCGTCCTGTTCTCAGTTTTCAACCACAGAGAGCTTCATGCCAGACGCTGTTTTATACAGTGGAACCACTTCGCCACCTTGTGGAGGAGAGTCGAAGTGCAACACTGTCGTCTTGTTACTTGGGCTTTCTTGTACATTTTCTTTTCTCACCCTCTCTTATATCCTGTGTCTCTGTCCTCCTCCCTCCTTCACTCCAACAGCAAAACATGCGTGAGAACAAGGAGAAACAGGCTCTGGGTGATCTGATGATTAAACCAGTCCAGAGGATTCCTCGATATGAGCTGCTGGTTAAGGTGAATTATCTCAAAATGTAACTGCCCACCTCATCCTGTGTTTAGTGACAGGAAGCTCATGTAAATAAAGACGAATGTATTCGTGCTGTTTATTTTAGGACCTGCTCAAGCACACCTCAGAGGACCACCCGGACTACCCGTACTTGCTGGACGCCCAGAGGGACATCAAGCGATTGGCTGAGAAGATCAATAAGGGCCGTCGCTCCGCTGAGGAGGCAGAAAGGGAGGCCCGGGTCATCCAGGAGATTGAGGCGCACATAGAGGGAGTTGAACATGTGAGATATTTATTACTGTAAAGATAAGCCTCTGTTTACAGCTGATGTTTACCCTCTTAACTGTTAACTTTCCCAGTGGTTATGGCTTCTCTAAAGCTTTTTGTTTCTATCCTACAAGAGTGAGATGGCAACAGTTTACAGTTATTTTTACGGATATAAAGAGACAATCATCTCTCTCTGTATGTGTGTGTTAGATCCTGAACCCCCAGAGGAAGTTCTTGAGACAGGAAATGGTCATGGAGGCGGTAAGAAGTACTTTGAAATTACAAATGTCCGTAGCATAGTAAGGTTTCTAAATTGGTGTCATGTCTTGGAAAATAGATCAAAGTAATAGAAATGATTAAAACAAACTGTATTATTAGATACTGGTAATAGTATACTGTATATATAATATAATATAGTACAATATTGTATTGAAACTTTAAATGTTCTATGGATCCATAAGATAAGATGTTCTGAGCTCTTCCTCTCTCCTTCCTCTCTCTGTAGAAGACAGTTGGCGGGAAGAAAGACCGTTCTCTCTTCCTCTTCAGTGATCTGATCATCTGTACCACTCTCAAGAGGAAGTCTGGCTCGTTAAGACGCAGCTCCATGAGCCTGTACGAAACACACACACACACACACACACACACTGATACACATTCAAGCCCCCCTGCCCCCTGGTGTTGAACAACAGACATACAATGTTTTCTACATGTTTTCTTTGACAAAATGTTTCTTAATATTTACCTCTGCTCCATCACTTTCAGGTACTCTGCTGCGAGTGTGATCGATACTTCCAGTAAATACAAGTTCCTGTGGAAGCTTCCCCTGGAGGACGTGGAGGTGGTGAAAAGTAAGGCTCCGTCTTGACATCACATACCGCTGAGAGCATGAAACACACAGGCAACTGCCATCCTGTCATGTTTATCTTTTCTCCATGTGACTCTACTGTTGTTGATGTCTAGTTTTTTATTATGATGGCAGTTCTTAGATCGAAAATCTCTTCATCAGGCTCCACGCAGGCAACAAACAAGGAGAGCATCCAGAAGATGATTAGTCGATTAGATGAGGATCTCAGCACTCTGGGTCAGATCAGCAAACTGTCTGAGACCCTCAGCTTCCCACACCAGGTATTGTGGACCAACACACGCACACACACACTCTCTCACACACACACACGCAGCCACGTATTTCATTGTATCTTCACTTCTTTTTTTGTTTTAACTCCCTCCCCTTGACTTCCCTCATTCTATCTATCTCCTTGATTTGCACACAATGAGAAAATGTTTAATTACTAAATGTATTATTGTCTTCTGTTCCATGATGTTTTAAAACATCGAATGGACCTTTTCTTGTCGTTTCCATCTCTCTCAGTCCCTCGATGAGGTAATAAAGGATCTGATGGCGTCAGTGCACAGGGAGCTGTCAGAGAAGCAGTCTCTGGCCTTCAGTATGACCTTCCTGCCCACAAAGCTGGAGTTTACCACAGCCTCCGCAGAGAGCAGCTTCGTCTTTGAGTTTACGTCGCCTGACATCCGTTCCAACTTTGAACAGGCATTTGAAGAAGCCAAGAAGAAACTAGGTCCGTGAAAAAGCTAAACATTATCTACTTTACTGTAGCTTGTCATATACAGTAGAAGACAGTAGTAGCAGCATGAGGATGCAGTGGAAAATTTCTTTATGTAAAAATGTGTTTAATTAATTAGAATTTTAATGCTATGATTATTATTTTATCGTTCATTTTATCCTTTATCTAATTGTCAATGTGTCGTTGTGTTTAGCCATGAATAAGGACCAGTGGGACCCAGAGTTCCTGAAGGCCATCCCTATTATGAAGACACGTAGTGGAATGCAGGTGAGAGCAGAAGGGAGTCGCCGATCCTGCTTTTGATTTCGATGATTGAAATCGAAAGCCAATTTCGATCATTTTTTGATTTAAAAATAGGTAACAGTCATGATTTATGTCAGTCATTTACATCAGTTGAGTTCATACCTGAAGACAAGCTCAAAAAGTAATCTCCACTGATAGATTGTTTTTTGTCTCCAGTTTTCGTGCGCGTCTCCCAGCCACAGCTGTCCTGACAGTGGCTGTGAGGTGTGGGTGTGTAACAGTGATGGATACGTGGGACAGGTGAGATATTACTGTAAATGTTTCTAACCAGTAAAATCAGCACAGTAAACTAAATTACAGAGGCAAGCACAGTTGTATGGCTGATTATTCCACATGCTTTCTGGTGGAGAAAAAAACATGATTTGAATCTTCTGCTGATGATGTGATCATATATTCTCTCTCCAGGTGTGTCTGTTGAACATCAAAGATGAGCCCACAGTGGAGGCCTGTATCGCTGTCTGCTCAGCGAGGATCATATGTATTGCTGCTGTACCAGGACTCAAGGGAAGGTCAGTGCAAACACACATACACTTGCATGAACATTCAGAAATGTGACCTTCATCTGAGGTAAAAGACATCCAAGGCAGTCCACAATAGGTAAAAGAAGATCTCTTTCAGTTGTCTGTCAACAGGCATTTTTCATGGCAGATATTTTGACTTTCCATAGCAGGAAAAGGTGAAATGCATTATTTAACGCTGGCTCAGTTCCATCAAGTGACTCAATAAGCCAATTTCATCTGAGATAAATAAAAAAAACTCTAATGACAGTGGAATGTACTTGAGATTTCAGCACGTTGAGCTGAAACATCAGTTTCTGTGTAGATACATTAAAAACTCACTTCAGTTGCACCTGACTGGTTCATTTACTCTGTTCCTGACTTCATCCACATTCATATTAACCAATCACTCTTAGGGAGCGTGGATCAGAGCCCACCATCGTCCCTACTTCCGGAGCACCTGGTCACACCCAGCAGCAGCTCCACATATCTATCTCTCATTCATCGCTGGAGCTGACGGAGCAACCTGCAGGTTGGTCCATAAAGGTTTTACCACATGACAAGCGGCAACACCTACCTACTTTAAAACAACTGGGTTGTAAACTGTACGCTGATACACAAGTATAGTTTAGTATAATCCTATCCTATCCTAATATTAGGCTTTATGAATTATTTGACTTGTATTCTACCTCTATGTACTGCAGTTCTCTGTTATATACGTACGTAGACTGATCCACTGATCGTTTCCAGGATCAGGGGCAGAGCTTGTTCCTTTTGACAGTGATGACACCGATGATGAGGATTCACCCAGCCCTTCATCCACTCTACAGAGTCAGGCCAGTCACTCCACCATATCATCCAGTTATGGCAGTGAGTAAAAACACTCATATACACTCTATTTGCAGACATATTTATGCACTCCCTATGCTTATACTCTCTCTCATTTCCCCCTCTGAAGATGACGAGGCTCCAGGCTCCAAGGACATGGCCACAGAGACCACCAGCAGTG
This sequence comes from Lateolabrax maculatus, assembly GCA_031216445.1. NCBI lineage: Eukaryota > Metazoa > Chordata > Actinopteri > Acropomatiformes > Lateolabracidae > Lateolabrax > Lateolabrax maculatus. Next base: position 15,293,038 of record CM062202.1, on the reverse strand, counting down.
AGGAGGAGCAGGAGTTCCCGGTGGCAAGCTCATACGGAGCTCCAGGGATGTTAGGGGTTGGCGGACGAGGTCACGCCCACACAGAGAGCCCCATGGACGGCCGCGCTATGCGCCGCTCCTCCCGGGGCTCGTTCACCAGGGCGAGCCTGGAGGACCTGCTCAGCATCGACCCGGAGGCCTACCAGAGCTCTGTGTGGCTGGGCACTGAGGATGGATGGTGTGTGATGCGCACACACACACACACACACACGAATACACACACCATAAACGTTTGGTCCAAATTTAAATTAAAAAAAATAAATGAAAGTGGAGTTATACCAGTGGCTCATTTCCATATGGACAACAAATGAACTAATATTGTCTGTTTTCACATAGAAGTTGCTTTTTTTGTTAGTGCACTGATTTCATCACCTAATTTCCTATAATGCTTTTGTTTCTTTTAGCATCCATGTGTACCAGTCCTCGGACAACATCCGCAACCGTAAAAACAGCATGAAGATGCAACACTCAGCTTCCATCCTCTGTGTACTGTGAGTTGCCTTCTTGGCCACTACCGTGCCTTTAAAAGCAAAAATGAATACTGGATTTACTATTATACTGGAATGTATGTTGTATTAGACAATTAAAAATGTGGAGTGATGGTGACGTTGTGAGGAGAAAGGGATGGAAAGTAATTTGATGCAACTGGGTTTGAATGTGTTTCTCTCCAGTTGTCCTCTGTCTCAACTTTCACGTTTCTGCTTTTGTAAAAAAAACAATATATATTATTAGTATTGTCTCTTTCCTTGTATGCTTTACTTGTACATTATAATTTGACATCCCTCTTCTTTCTTTGCTTCCCACAGGTATTTTGACAACAAAGTGTTTGTTTCCTTGGCCAATGGAGAGGTGATTGTCTATCAGAGAGAAGCAGGTAAAATGAGAGTGTTGAGCCAAGTACAGCTGTTTTTTGTCTCCTTTTGATTTTGTTTCAGGTGCCCCAGGTACTGACAAATTAAGTTTCTGTTTTCTTCGTATAATCCCCCCTTAATCCCAATCTGCAGGTAGTTTCTGGGACCCTCAGTCTTCCCAGACGTTAGTTTTGGGCACGCCCAGTTGCCCTGTCACCAAAATGGTTCCTGTGGGAGGAAAGCTGTGGTGTGGCTCACAGAACAGAGTCCTTATTATCAACACAACTACGCTGGTACAGGAGGTAGGTGGAGGGATGGATGGATGCGTGTACATGTGAATAAATGATGAGGCAGAAATACCAGTCAGATTGTGTAACATACCTTCCCCCCGTCTCTCTTCCTCCTTCCATCGCAGCACTGGTTCCAGGTGGGCACAGACAGCAGTCGGTGTGTGACTTGCATGGTGGCGTACGGTCAGGGTGTGTGGTTGGCGTTACAGGGCAGTGCACACGTCAAACTGTACCACGCTCAGACCTTGGAAAGCCTGACAGAGGTGGACGTGGCGCCTGCTGTGCATAAGATGCTTGCAGGTAAACACACTTCTGGACAGCACCTCATATGCAGGAGCTTTTTCCTTCATTTTTTATCTCTTTTATTTCCATTTTTAAATAGCTCAATACACCTAAATTTGAATCCCCAATTCACTCATTCTCTCTCCCCTCTTTCCACTGTCCTCCCACCCCTTCTTGTCTATACTCACCACTGTTTCTCCCCTGACCTCGATTCCCATTCTCTTTTTTCTTTCTCGCCATTCAGGTGCAGATGCGATCATCAGACAGCACAAGGCCGCCTGTCTGAGAATCACAGCATTGCTGGCCTGTAAGGATCTGCTGTGGATTGGCACCAGTGCAGGTAAAAACACACTTATTAGAAATCCAAAATACATGAACCGGATAATTACAAAGGATTTAAATTTTTGTTTCACATTATTAAATCAGATCTGGGCAGCAACTCAAAGCACTGGAATCAAGCTAAAAATACAGCGACTTGCATTACAAAGTCATATGCTATACCTAAAATGTAGTGTTTACTTTTGTAAAAAGTTGCCTTAAATCTTTTCCCTTCAGTGTTCTTTTTGTTTAAAATTGATTTAAAAGAACAAAAATTACAAGATTTTTTACATTGTTAGTAGCAAATGTGTACTTTGCCTGTGATGTCAGTACCTGGCAACTAAGAGGTCATTTTTTAAAAGGAAGCATGTTAGAACTTTACATTGATCATCAATCATTGAATTAAAAAAAGAAAGCACATTTTAAGATAGTGTCCTTCTACAGGGGTGGTCCTTACACTGGTGATCCCAGCGGTGAGCTCAGGTACAGGGGCTGGGACACTGAAATCCCCCGTGGCGCCGATGGGCTCCGCTCACGGACACACGGGCCACGTTCGGTTCCTGACATCCATCGAACTACCGGAAGGCTTTGACATGAACTTCCCTCCTACAACAACTGACTCCACAGGTAGTTATCGTTTCACTCGACGTCTGCAGCAGAAGGCGAAACAAATAAAACAGCTGAACTGAATCAAAGTTTCAAGTTGTATCTTCACTTGTGCCTTCCCTCGACCTTTGATCCCTCCTCTCTGTTTTTCTAGGCAACCAATCCCAGAGCGGCAGCACAGTTGACGGGAACCTCCAAAGGCGTGACTCCGCGCGTCGCAGAGCCTCTGCCCACATCCCACCAAAAACCAACCACCTAGTAATTTCCGGCGGCGATGGCTATGAGGACTTCAGACTGACCAATAGCAGTGAAACAGTCGGACGGGATGACAGTACCAACCACCTTTTGCTTTGGAGGGTCTGAGACAATCGACCCCGGTTTAAACTACTCGACCCAACCTCCCTCTAGCTGAGAACGGCGCACAAGCCCCCGTCCTTTTCCACTTTGTGGTGTTGTTGTTTTGGTCTTCTGCTCAGTCCACCGGTCTCTATGTGCATAATATGGCTGTCAACTCCCTCCTGGACTTACTAATGAATATGATCACTTCAAACCCAGATTTTTTTGTGTTAATGTTTCTGATGGTGTGTCACTGAGTGGTGTCGGTGTGTGTATGTGTGTGTATTTCATTTTTTGGCATCTGCGAGTATTATCTAGAAAAGTGTCTTTAAACTCAAGTCTTTACTGAAGGAGACGGGGAAGGGAAAAATGAAACTCTCACACGTGGATGTATGTTTAGACTGAGAACAAGTGAAGAAAAGAAAGACATGAGAGGACTTGGACTCAGCAGGATGTCATTGCACAGGAGGTTGACATTTAAGTGAACTAAGACATAAGTCAAGCATGTTCTTTGACATTTTTCTCTTTTTGTTTTTTTGGACTTGGACATCAACCCTTTACTCCATCATCACCTCATCTTAGCCTGAACTGCAGACAAAATGCCTCCCGATGATCAGAGGCCAATGTCATGTAAAAAATATATGAATATCTATGAGTGGAAGTAAAACATACTCTCACAGGCTGTAGTTTGATGGATATTCTGAGTTCTGAATTTTGCGTTGATTTCTGCTGCTAAGCAGAAAGGTTCAGTTGACGTCTGTGAACTTTTTAAAGGAGTAAAAGAAGTATTTTGCTGTCCAGGCCTGGACAACAACCCCTAAAGTTAGGGTGCGATCATATATTTCTGGTTCCAGTAGAGTTTAAATAATACCTACTCCACGATCATTGGTGTACGGGGAGAGTGAATAAGAAAAAAGATTTAGGTGCAATATGTGGCAAGGGTATCTAACAAGACTATAAACACATGCACACAGTCACACACATTAATGCACAACCTTCACTCACTGAATCTGAAGACATCTGTGAAAAACAGAAATGTGTGTTTTCCACCGATAATCACCTTGTATCTGATTTTCTAATTTAATTTTTGCTGCCAGTTTAAGATGACATAAACGTAGATGATGCCCACTACAGGAGTTGAATAGAAAAAAGTCCATCGGAGACATTCCTCTTTAACGTGACTATGCTAAAGCCTTCTGTGTGTTAAGTTTGGATTTATTTTGTCATGAAATTTCAGTTTGTTGAGTGGAAATCAGGAGCGGATGTCGCTGATTTCTATAGCAGACTTAAAAGATGATGCTAAACTGTGGTAGCAGATAACGATACTTATGTACAGTATTTATGGTTTTTGATTTTAGCGCCTTCTTTTACAGCACTTAATTTATAGAAGATGTAACTTTCACTTTTTTTTTCTCTTCTTTTTTTTGAGTTGAAGAACAAGGAGGCTCTGGCTTGATTACCAGAATAGATCAGTGGGCACAGTTGGGTTCAGGCAGACAGACCTACGCAGTAGGGGTGTAACAATCCAGTCCACTTATGGTTTGGTAAGGTACACAATACAGAGTTTATGTTTGGGAGTTGTTTGTCTCAGATAAGTAGAGGGTCTGGAAATGTTTTTTGTCTCTACTCACCTATTATCTGTCAGTGGCCAAAATAACCAAACTGCAAACTGTCAAATTAATCCCAAAATCCACTTCACATTGTATCTGAACACAGTCGCTCTCGTTGTGTCACCTGCTTGGGTGCCAAATGCTAAGATTTGCATAATATTTCCATATTTTTTCAGCTCTGCTGCGCGTATTGTGGCATTTTTGTTACAGGAAATGTAGTGCTGAGAAGTATTGTTACACCCCTGGTGCGCAAACCCACACAGACACTTGATTTCAGTATTGGACGGCAACATGCATGCGGTTTGTTTGAGACAAGAGAGTGCACGAAGATACGGTGTGGGTCAGAAGGACAAATGCTGAGCACCTGCACGTGCCTTCAGAAGGCTAAAAGTTAAGCCATTTAAACACACACACACACACACAGAGTGAGAAGTCAGTTCTCCCTCGTCCTACAATACAGCAGATGTCTGGGGAAGTGAAGGCTGACAGTGACTTGTCCTTACACACACACACACATATACACACACACACACATACACACACACGCACGCACACACACACATTAGCCTCAGGCTTCAGGGTTAAGCAGTGATTGTCTTTGATCCCTCCAAGCCTAGAAAACCTCATTGCACTTTGCCAGCCATCTGGGCCCTTCACCTCAGACTCCCCACTTCCCAAATGCATTGACATTAAGGTTAACTCCCACTGTGAGGGCGGCTGACCGTTAAGAGGATTGGTTGGCCATTGTGATCGCTGCTAACTTGCTCGTGAGCTCTTTGCCTCTGTAACTGTAAAGGCCTGTGTACGTGCATCTTCCACAAGTGCTGTTATTCAGCTGAAAAGTACGAAAAAGGAGCTTGTTTGTGATTTTTTTCTGCCCACCACTGAGGCACAATTCCAGTTAGCATGGGGTAGCCTGTGACGAATACAGCAGAGGAAAGATCAAAAATGAAAAAAAAAAATGGAGTAGTTTGACATTTTGTGAAATCCACTTATTTGGTTTATGTCGAGTTAGCTGAGGAGGTTTGAAACCACTCTCCTGTCTGTAGGGTAAATATTAAATCCCAGCCAATTAGCTGAGCTTGGCATAAAGACTGGAAACTGGGAAACAGCTGGCATGGCTCTGTCCAAAGGTACCAAAGAAAATCTGCGGAAATGCTCTAAAGCAGACTAATTAACATGTTAAATCTCGTTTGTGTATTCTATACAAAAAAACGATGGTTAATGTAAAGTGAAATATAAGGTGTTGATTTCTGAGCTTTAGAGATGCTGGTAGGTGGTTTCCAGCCTGGGAACCAGACGAATCTTTGAGCTCATGTTTTATTTGCTCTGGCAGATACGTCTGGCCTCTCGCCCATTCAGACTGGTTTCCTCGGTACTGGCATCAGGCGAGCCGATGGCGAGCGTGACAGTATGAGGCGGGTTTAATACGATGACTGACCGAGAGGAGCGCTGCTGAAGCATCTTTGTAAATATCCAAGATGCCGATACGGCCGGCTACAGCGGCAGTATTAAACGGAAAACTTTCTCTAAAAGAAGAACAAACAACTACACTTAAACTTTACGTTGATACAAAATATGTTTTTGCCGTACCTCTGACAAGACGTACTGTCCGACAGGACGGCGTTTCGTTGCTCTGATAGGGTGTCTCCGCCTGACGATAACGCCCCTCGGAAATCAAAAATGAACTGAGAGCTTCCAGACTAATACTTATTTGCGAATTTGTCTGCCGATGCCAGGCTAGGTGGTTTGAGCTGTTTAAGGCGCAGACATGAGAGTGGGGTTAATCTTCTGTCTACCTATATGCAAAAAAAGTAATTATTCCCAAAATGTTCAATTATTCCTTTAGTTTCTTCTTAATTTTAAAGTAGCAGCTATACACTAAGTGTTTTTTATGTTCTGTGTGATTCATAACAAAATTAATATTTGTGTTCTCAGTGCCAAGAGCTGCCAAGTTACCCATGAACATGCTGTATATCTATGCTGGCTGTAGAGCAACGGAGAGCTCCCTGCAGAATGGAGTTAGTGTATTTTCTGTGAACAGTGAACAATTCGGGATTTTTAGAGGAACACCTGTGGGCTATCTCTGCTGGTACCAGCGCTTTTGGAGCAGTGTTTCTAAAACTGTGAGTTCGGTAAAAAAAAAAATAGGTCACTGCCCCTCGATGGTGGGTCCCCAGTTCACTGAGTTTTTTGTGTGTTTTCAAGCTCCAAGGTCTCTGGGTAAAACCGGATTACTTTATGTCGTGGGCTGAAAGTAGTTCTACAATTTTGTTTAATGGCTCTATTCATGATTTTCTGAAACAGCTACCATGGTTGGAGTCAATAACTTTCAATACAGCTGATTCAGACATTTTGATTTTCTTTAAAAATCTGAAAAATATTTGCCTTAAGAATATACTTTTTTTCTTGGTAGTCACATACGTATAATCATCATATTTTCAGCAGTTGCATTTTAGGGTTTGAACCCAGTGTATTGTGTTCGACTCTCTTCATTTTACACACATACGAGCAAGCGCACACACACGCAAACACATCCTAGATATGAAGTAAAACTCAATGCGAATTTGACCAGGATTGAGAGACTGAAGCCTGTTGTGGCCCAGTTAAAGAAGATTTACACTTAATTTTTCACCATCACATCAGACTCATCCTGTCATCACTGTAACTGTCAACACCTTGTAAGTAACCCCCTCATGCCCGTATGTGAAAGATGTCTTTATTGTTGTAAATATTGGTATATATTGCCTTTTTTCTGTAAATAGTGCACCCACGGTCCTCAATTGTTGATATGAATCTAATGGCATATTTTTATATATTTGTGTAAGGTTTGTTTTTGTTTGTATTTTTTTTCCCCTTCCTATCTGGCATGCGCTGTCAGTGACGTTTAAATTATACCTGTCATAGATCTTTCCAAAAAGAAGAGAAGATGGCCTCTGTCGCTGCCAAGGCGACTGAAAGATTGGCATTGATGTTTTCACTGGTAGCCATGTGAGCTCCAAAAGATGTATGTTTGTGGAAGTCTCCAGGAAGGAAAAAAAAAAACGTGGTAGGTTTGCGCCGCCGCCTGGTCGTGACTCTGTTTATCGCGAGCTGGTCGATATCTTGCAGTTGTCATGGTTACAGTCTATCAGAGTTACTTCTTGTATGTAACTGTTTTGTTTTGTCACTGTGGGTTCCTCTTTGTAATTAAATCAGTTCACTGGTGCCAGTTTGTGCCTGTTCTTTCTTCAGCTGGTGTGAGTCTTTTTAACGTTTACCACATTTTCAATCTACATAACCCGAACACAAGATCAGAAGCTTGGATAAGGTGTTTACAATGCCACCTTATCCAGGACGGACATTTAGGTTTCTCGGAGCTGGCACAAGGTTTATCTGGGTTTTTGAAACCGGGGTATGATGTTTACATGTGCATGCACCTTACTTTCACTTAGAGCTGAAACTATGAGTCGATTAATTAATTAGTCCATCAAAAGATAATTAATCAGCAACCACTTTTTGATAATTCATTGTTTAATTATTTTTGATAATATAATTTAAGCAAAAATGTCAAAGGTTTGTTGTTCCAGCTTCTGAAATCTTAAGATTTGTTGCTTTGTCTGAAATGACTGCAAACTAAAAACATTTTGGTTTTGGACTGTTTGTCATACAAAACAAGCCAAAAAGACACTATTTTTTATTATTTTCTCAATAGCTAATACATCGAGCATTGAAAAAATGATTTGTGATTAATCAATAATGGAAATAATTGTTTGTTGCAGCCCTTTTTTTTTTTTGCCAAGACTTAAATTAAACCGGTGTCACTGCTGGTAGCAAGAAGTCAAAGTGAGACACAACTTTATTTAGTCGCACTCATTTACACAATCTTTAACATCCAGAGGAAAAAAAAACTTGCATCTTTTACTTGGTGGTACCACAAATGAATTGCAAAAGTCTGAGATCCTAAAGGAATGCCGAGGCAGGTTTGTCATTAATTGTTTTGCAGGCCATCTATGAAGGACCTTTTTTTTTTTTCTTTGTCTTATTTTCTGAAACAGTGTGTTTTACTCCGTTTTACTACCAAAAAAGACATCCAAAGATTTACAGCTTGAATCCACTGGTTGCCTGTCCATCTCTGATCCAGATGATTCCTCCATCTGTCCTTTAAAGTAACAATAAATAAATATATAGTTGATGAATAGAAATAAAAAGCGGCACTCGTGATGCCCTCCTTGCCTCCTGCAGACTGCGGCCCTGACTGTAACACAAAAGACAGCACTGTGGCTTTTACCAGCACGCCTCAGTGTCACTCCACTATTCATTTTACTTTAACCCACTGACCCACAATAAAGTGTATTGTGATATGATAGTCCTGCAGTATATAGAGGAAAACTGTATGAATGCAGGCCTTTCAGAAAGTACACATGTAGCCCCCCCCCCATGAACCGTACATACAAGTTGCAGCCCACTTACATCCACACACAGTATTCAAATGATGCAGTAAACAGGGAATATCTGTGTGATGAATGAAAGAGGCAGTAAAGACAGCAGCACAGAGATGCATCTATGACTGACATGAATGATTGATATTGTGAGTCATTGACTAACACTGACTCACTGGTTGAGCCTAGCGGAAGAACGTGGGCCAGTGGAAATCTCCTTCATTTACTGGTATCAGATTTACAATATTATCTGTGTATTTGGAAAGCTGTCATTAAAATATATATATATATATTACATAGTACTGTAAGTGTCAAACACATGATCCACTCCTCAGCCACCTAATATCATTTTTATAATTGATTGAAAATAATATTAGTTTGGGAATGATGAAAAGATTGTAATATAATTGAATATCTTTAATTATTGACGGCTTTGTGTTTGTGTAGTCAATATGTGTTTGTAATCATGTACTGAAAAATGGGGAATTGAAGTTTATCGTGTAAATAAGGAAAGGATTTGGTCCACCTTGGCAGCCATATTATATCTACTATTTGTACTATCTACTACTCTTTTTAACATTAATTTCCCTCATCTCCTCTTTATTTCCTTCACTTCCTTCCATCCCCTTCCTTTCCCTTCTCTTCCCTCCTCATTCCTTCTCCCTTTGATTAATGATGCATCACTTCCTTGTTTTTGACCAATAGGCTTGAACATTGAGAGAAAACCTCCCAGTCATCTCATCAGTGTAAAACAATACACCGTAGGTTTGTGAGTCACTGCTTTTTTAAAAATGAATATTGCCATGTAAAATAAAAGCCTTTTTATTTTCCACAAATCCCACAGTGTGCCTGGGATAGTTTTTTGAAGGAGACTTCAATTCAAAAAGGATTTGAGATTATATGTCACTCATGCAATGAGACCTTCACAAGATGGAGTAAGCAGAGTACACCTGAAGTATCCAAAGAGCACCTGTAAGATCTTTCACAAAGACCCAGCAGTGCTTCTACTCCATTGTCTTCATTGTTTGTGATGTCTTTGTTATGACAACGAGCAGCCATCGAAACACTGGTGGCGCCTGAGAGAGAGAGAGCCATCCTCGGCCTCAAGGAGCAGCTACGCAGTTTCAGACAAACAACAACAACAGCCCTCCATCACCACCAACAGCCCCACCTCCACCCCGACTGACACCAGGCCATCACAACAACCTGCAGTAACTCCCACCCCCGCCCCCCCCCCCACCACAGACTCACACAGGGAGGCCACTACCGGCAGGCCCAGCAAGACATCTGGAGAGGAAAAGATAGCCGGTGATGCTGACATTGTTATCCTAATAGACTCAAATGGGAAATTTGTTAATGAGGACCATTGATGCCGCCCTCCAGCTGCTCACAGAGTCCACCTCGGGTCAGCCCAGCCACATTATAATACACACAGGTAGTAACGACCTGAGACTACAGCAAGGGTGGGTAGCAGAGTCTGTCGGATGTAAGAGTGAATCCCCTGAGTTCAGAGAAAACACCAAAGACACAGACATCACAATCATCATCCTCCAGGAAACCATACAGCTTTATTGTACACAACTCATACAATAAAGTTATACGAGTCCAACTTTTTTCAACATCTGTATTATTAGTTGGACACCATCCTAGAAAAGTCAACAGCACCAGGTCTCGATCTAGATGACTCAGAGAGCTGAGCAAAGAAAAGAGTCCCTTCTCTCAGCTGGTCCAGACGCTCAGTTCCCCCCGCGCTCAGCCTCAGGACAAGTCTGAGAACAAATCCATTAGAGTCGACCAAATGATAACACACCAGAAACAACACTACATCACCAATTGGAACACACGGGGCAAAATGCTTTCTGGCCCTAAAGAGACGGTTCAGTGTGACAGATGACCTGAGCACAGTGACTGACACTAAACAAAGAAGCACCTTGACAGAGAAGGCCAGGCCGACACGAACAGTCGTGGCTCCCCAAAGAGGAGCGGGTCTGCCAGCTGGGCGAGCAAGACAGAGTCGAGACAGAGCTGCACAAAACTCCAGCAGGTCCGAAAACAAAATGTTTCACCTGATTCAAATACAAACATCTGTTTCACCCAGATGATTAGGAGACAAAACAGCCAAGGACATCACTGGCCCTGTTAAAAATGCCACCAGGACAACTGGAGGGAAATGGTGCTGTGAAATGAGAACAGATGTATGAAAGGGGACACAAATTAAAACATCAGGAATTATTAAAATGAGAAGCAATCAAAGAAGCAGGGTGAAATACTCAGCAGAGTTTATTAGGTCATTTTATTATTTCCGTTGTATTTATTCATGTGGTTGTTTATTATTATCATATATTCTTATTTTTACTTATCCGCCTTAGGTTATCTATTTATTTAACTTTGAACACTTAGGGGACTCCACATAAGGACACCTATACTCATTACGGCCTTCAACCGCCAGCTCGTGTCCCCTGCTGGGGACAGACTCTCTCTCACACACACACACACACACACACACACACACACACACACGCACTGACGGGAGTTTCAGTTTGCAGCGGTGACGCAACGTGAGCTCACCGAGCCGGCACAGTGTTGATGTCTTTTTTTTTTTCTCTCTCTCACACACAGAGGAGCCAGAGAGAGAGAGAGAGAGACACACACACACAGAGAGAGAGAGAGAGGGACCTCTCTTACCGGCTTTGTGGTTTTTCATCCGTTCTCAAGCGTGTTTTTTTTTTTTTTTCTTTCAATTTCGTTAAATTACACCCACCGGCTCGGTCCACCACCGCTGACGATGCTCGACTTAGGACTCTGATTTCAACTCCGCTTATTCACCAAACCGGTAAGTCCGACAACTTCCCACCTTGCAGTAAGCGCGTGAATGGCCGCTGAAAGCGTCTGTGTCCCCCTGCGAGGCTTTTTTTTAAAAAAATTTTTTTTTATTATCTCTCGCCGCAAAGCCGGTCCGAGCGCCACGGCCACTTTTACGCACGGCGGTACGGCGCCATGTCGATACTGTACATCATGTGGCACATACTGACACACACAGCTTATAACCTACTTTTGATTGAAAAAAAAAAAAAAAAAAAAGTCCCTGCTGTTGGTTTCCGCGGGGTTTTATGGCCGGAGACAGCAAACATTTCACATTTACAAATGGAGTTACTTGTCTTTGACTGAACTTCTGGACTTTTGTGCTTCTTTTATTTCGGCCTATCGCTTTCCAAGTGCACGACTTGCCGTGTTGCTGCGATGTTCGCACAGTGATGGCGGCCTCTGTGGGTTAGTTTGACCGGCTCCTGCTTTTTTTTTTTTTTTTTTTTTGGTCATTGAATGGATTGTTGCTGGTTATTCTCTTACAGGCAACTGACTACCTGCAGTTGTTCATCTAGTAGGTTTGTAATAACCCGCAGAGGCGCAGCGTGCCCTGCCGTCTAATGACGGAGTGAGCGCATGCCTGACGCACTGCCATGGATACGTGATGACCTCACTGCTGGTCTGATCCTCCTCCTCTCTTTTTAATGAAGTGAGAAGTCATGGCTCTGCTTTCTTTCCATACAACTTCTATCTATGTAATATTTTATTATAAGGACGATACACATCCAAATCAGCTGATGAAGTATTAGTAAGCAGTGCTGGTGGTAACATGTGCCTCACACACTTCTTCTCTGTTGGATTGTCTGTGGGCTCAGTTTAAGTTGTGTGTCACCGCCGTCACATATCACACCATGTTGGCGCAGCTGTGGCAGGACGTGCTGCTGAAGTAACGGGCCAACCACACTGTGCAGTGAGGGGCAGGCGCGCTACCTACGCACACCTCACACAAGAGCCAAGATGAGACTGTCATTTTAGGCCGAGGGCTTCCATTGTCTGGGGCCAAATTCCTGCATTGCTCGTATCAATAAGAGGCTTTCGACCGGCAGGCACACACACACACACACACACATGCACACACACTTCCACCAGAAGAGGGCCATGTACAGCCTCACTGGCTTGTCCCTAATAATGCTATGAGTTTTAAGTTAGGCCTTTACAGGATTTATAAAACAGTACCATCTTGTCATTTTAAATATTTGATATCACCTATTTTACGTGACAAGCTTCCTGTTTTCTGTCATGTACTTTTACATGTTCTTGTGAGAAAAATGAGCATGTGTGGATATGTGCAGTGTGATTGGTGAGAGCGGGGGGATGTTAAAGTCTATCAGGGCTTCTCTTGGTTTGGCCAAAGCACATTTTATCACACCGTGTCACAAAGGTGGAGTTGGAGTGGAGCAGGGAGGAAATGAGATGGTTTGAGGTCTATCCAGGGTTCACACACTCACTTAAAAACTGCAAGTGAACCCTTCTGCTTTAACATGGCTGCCTTCAGTTGGACCAGGTTTCAGCCAGAAAATATGCTTTTTCGAAGATTATAGTTTATCCCATTCAAGCAACGCTACAACAGTGCTGTGGTATCATTATAGTCACAAAAGTATATCGGTCTTACTTGAAAATAACTACATAGGTCAGTTTACATGATTATACCGTTTCTTGTGTGGACAATAATGTGTTAGAAGCCTCTTTAAGAAATGAATAGATTATATTTTGACTATTGTATACTTGTTATTGAGATTCCCCAACAGAAACAAGTTTTTAACCGGCTACAAAATGCTTTTTAACACATCTTTTCCCCCTTTGATAACAGCATATAGTAGCAATGGAACAAGATATCATTAAATGTTTATTTTATATGGCCCTAGCACACGCAGATGATGATGTGTGATGCATAAGTGTGTACTGTAGTTGTGTCTCTTTTTGGCAGAAAGTCACATTTTGTCCTTCATATTGTGTGCTCAACTGATGCTACAGTTAACTGCAACAAGGGCTGACATCTGCAATTATAACACACACACACACACACACACATACACACGCAGATACACACACGTTTCTTAATTAGGGGGTGGTGTGTGCAGCAGTGGATTTATCCTGCGCCAGATTTAACCCCTATCTTATTTTCAACCTCACCCAACATTTACTATACACTGAATGTATTCATGAGAGAGGGAAGAGAAAGGAGAAGAAGAGACAAAAGAGAGGAAGATATAGTAAGAAAGACGGACACAGACAAGACAAGAGAGAGAGGCATAGGGGAAGATGGAAAGGTGCATGTAGCAGCTCGGAGCTGATAACAAACTTACATGTTGGGATCATCAGTGTAAATTAACAGACAGATTATATATATATATATATATATATATATATATATATATATATATTATCTATTTGAGAGTATGTGTAGACAGACACAGCAAGGCTTTAATTAGGCCATCAATCCTGTCTGTCCATCCGTCCAACCAGAGTGGTTGGGAATGCCTCCAGACGGTCTTCCGTCCCCGTGCCTGCCTGCCTGCCTCCCTGCCTTCCCAATGTCAGCCAGGAAACTCTGTGCCAAAGAAATTCCCACTGCACTGACCGCAGAGCCGAATCCAAGCTGGCTCAGAGCTCCGCACAAGCAGATTGACGGAGGATCGGATAATTACAGGGGGACCTGGACACTAAAACCTGGAAAGACATGGGCACGGGCATGCTAACACGCTCACCTACTGATGCTCACTTACACTTAAATGTACATACACACCCAAGCTTAATTATTTTTAAATATCTTAAGTTATACTTTAATGGGAAAGCAGGATTTGATGGAGAGCAGTATCCAAAAACTTACTTTTTTTTTAATTTATCTGGTCATCTGCTGCAATCTCATGATTTTACAGGAAACTGAGAAAACTGCAAGTCATGCAGCAGAGGGGTTTCCATTTGTTTATTCATTCTTTTGAAAGTCAGGACATGGAAGAGTGTCACTTCCCGGATGTGCCAGCTCTTTTGTACGTTACGTTTACAAAGGTCAATGCGTGTCATGGTGTCATATTTCATCACTGGCTATCATTTTCCTGTGAATTGTGTTATGCTGGGAAAAAAATGGCGCGAACATAAAATGTACGCACATCTGTGACAAATTACTCCTCGCCTGGGAACAAAGTACTCTTCAAAAATGACGGTTTATATAATAAGGATAATATTCATCTTACACAATGGTGGAAAGTAACTAAGTATATTTACTTAAGTACTATACTCAAGTATAGTTTTTAGGTACTTGGTCTTTAATCATTTGTCGAGTTGGTCTATTAAATGTTAAGAAATATTGAAAAAATGTCATTCACATTGCTTAAAGCCCACAGTGATGCCTTCAATTTACTTGTTTTGTCCGACCAACAGTCGAAAACATAAAAACACTCCATTTACCGTCATTTATGACAAAAAAAACAGTAAATCCTCGCATTTGAAAAGCATCAGAACCAGACAGAGAATTAAACGATTAATGAATTATCACAGTTCTTCCACCCCTGCTTCTACATGATACTGAAACACTGTATTTTTAGTGTTTTTTGTGCCTTGAATGGTCACATTTCTCGAGATTTGGTTCAGTCAGGTCAGGAGCAGACAGCAGTAATCTGACCCTGTTCATGACCTTTCCCCCTCTGTCTCCTCCATCTGGCCTGTCACTCCCTACTGTGTTTAATGACACAGTCTTAAAAATAAGCTTTAAGAAAGGAGGAAAACGAGACTGCAGACGTTTGCTACCCAACGGGGACGAATCTGCAAGGCAACCACAATCTGCTAGCTGAACTCGCCAGTAACCAATCGCTGGCTTTTAGTTGCCAGAGCAAATCACACACCAGCTTGTCTGAGTCGATCTCTTTGTGACGAGGCACGAGTGAGTGACTGTGTGTGTGCGTGTGTGTGTGTGTGTGTGTGTGTGTGTGTGTGTGTATTTTGGAGAGGATCCACACAATCCCTTATGTGAGGAGTGCTACAGACATGCCCTGTTTCAAAACAACCGCTGAGTAATGACGATGTAGCCAAGAAAGCAGGAAATTGAACCTCTTGTCGGTAGCAGCACTTTTATAGAGTTATTGAATACAACTCAAAACACAGCATATTTAGATCCATAAATATATGTGGATGTGAGTGTGCGTGTCTGTGGTTGGGTTTGCATGTTGGGGGCAAACTGCAGGGTTGCAAAATCTCCTTGCCTATCTTATGCTTAAGGAACTGCTTTCACATATGTACAAATTATTACAGAACAGTCAGTACACATATGGAGTTGTTTAACATGTTTAACATTCCCAGAGGCCTGTTTAAGCTTCCCAGTGTTCACTCACTCTGGCCTCCACTTCTCCAAAGAGGGAATATCTGTCTTTGGACTCACTGACCCAGCCGTCCATTAAAGGAATAGTCCGACATTTTGGTAAATGCACTTATTTGCTTTCTTGACAAGAGTTGGATGAGCAGATGAGAATACCTGCTTTACCTCTGTTTCCAGGCTTTGTGCTAAGCTAAGCTGTTCTGTTTTCTAACTTTCCGCAAGAAAGCGAAAATATGAGGAAGACCCAAGACTTGTTACCACCCTCAAATAGGACATCTGCAATTTAGAAATCTTGAATACTCACCAATTTTTTTTTTTTTATTTAGATTTGCATGAATACATAAAATCTGTACCACCTTGGGACAAAAAACATGTTTTCTCTACCTGAGCTCAGCTTCTGAAATACTAGAGAGTAGTAGAGTAGATTTGTCCTCTGACTAAAACAGTAATTAACTAAATCCTCTGTATTTGTTCGACAAATAGAGATTACATGTTGGAAGTGTTGTTTTTACACTGCATACACATGTTTGTGTATGTGAAAATGGGAATTGTTTTATTATAGTGCACGTGTGTACGGACTTTTATGGAAAGCTGGTATGTGTGTATGGGTTGTGAATTATAATTTAAGGTGTTTGAACATAAGGAGTTGATTTACATCCACTGTTAAGGCTGGTGATGTAAGGGAAAATACCGGACTCAAAAACACCTACTCTCACACTTTCACAACTCAGATTGTCCCATTGTTTGTCGCCTAAAAACATGAAAATCAAAAAAATCAAGCAGACTTTGGTTTCTTTTAGGGTTGTTTTGTTGCCAGAATTGGTTTGTGGTTGGCTTCTGATGAGTTAAAATAATAAAAGTGTCCTCGTCTCCTCGTAAAAAAATTTGTTTTTATGTTAGTGCAATTTAGGCTTGTTTGTAATGAAACAGGCATTAAAATCTAAATGAATGGAAAAAATCTTTCTTAAACACTTTAAAAGTTTCAAGGTAACTTAAGAAGTCTTTACAAAACAGGACTGAAAGACATCTAGGAAACACCATTGATGGTCAGCGAAATCCAGGCCAACAAAGTCTGGCTTTTGTGTCTCCCACTTGTGTAATTTGACTTCAGAGGAGGATAGAAGGCTGGACATAGAGGCTGGAAAGCAATTTTTGTGAGGACCGGGCCTGAAGCATTTGTGAATTTACAACTATAAGATGTGGTATCTGTTCCTAGTGAACAATAGAAAACTTTTCTGTTGTATCCCCAGAGTTTCCTTTGTATGCATATGTATCCATGGTGGATACTGAACACCTCGCTGCGTCTCTCTTTCCTCTCTGTTCTTCCTCTTACCCTCTCTCTCTCTCTCCACTCTCTCTGGTCACTTCGACCGCCCTCGTTCCAACTCAGTGATGTCTGACAGACAGTGTGCAGCAGAGACACAAGAGAGGCCCGTTAAGTTTCTGCCGGTGTACAGTTCCAGCTGGAAAACATGACGGCTGACATCACGTCAACCCGAGGACGGAGAGGAGGAATGACGGACACGAAGAGACACCGACAGAAACGCATCCGCAGACGTGTGTGGAGAGTCGACACCTGCCCAGTTATCAGACACGCTCCCCATAATGAGACATTGTCTGAGCACTAACATAGAAAGTGTTGGCGTAAATCGGCCTTTCATTTGCCGATAATGAGCACCTCCATTAAGTCAAACAAAGGGTATGGTTGTCCCGATCACGTCGTTGTCATACACGTGCACATTATCTCTTGGTCCACGAAATGTCTGATGGATAATGGAGTGTAATTACCTTAAACCTTTTTCTTGCCAGCTCAGTTATTCTCTATTGTATTTAACTCGACGGGCCGTAAAATAATTCTCATGTACATCACAACGAGGTGTTCCCCAGGGCTGGACACGCTACGTGACCTAGTGGGCTTAATAGGTAGCCATTATCAGCATGGGAACTTGGTGGTTGACTTCTTTTGTCAGGCTTTTTTACTTCATGACGGAGAGGGAAATCCACGTCTTTTGAAGTGTATTTGAAAAGCCCAACGCTTTCATCAGCCCTTTCTCAAGCACCAAAGGACCATTCAGTGTCCTTCAGTTTTTTGTAATCAAACTACACCAGTATGCAGAAGTGGGGAGAACAAGTACAAGTACAAGACTTTGTTACTGTATCTGTACTTTACTTGAGTACAGTATTTATTTTTCTGACAACTTTTTACTTTTAACCCCTACATTTTAACACAAATATCTGTACTTTGTACTCCTTATATTTCCAAGACATTCTTGTTACTTTAGTTTTAATGCATTTTAGGGGAATTATCGATTGCTTTTATTTTTGTATCGTTGCGCAGCGCCTTCCCAATATCAAGACCTATTTCAACCTAAATGGATGGGACAATAACACATAGAAAAGACAGTTCCTTGGTGGATCCATGAGTGCATTTCACATATGACAGACGTAACAAAATGAAAATTACGTAAAAGATGTAACAAGATGAAACAGACGAGAGGAGAAAAGGCGTCTAGTGAATGTGACATCCGTGACAGGGAGAGGAGAACTAGAACTACTTTTAACGTTTTAGAGCCTCTACTTTTTTCACCTTTACTTGACTAAAGAAGTTGTACTACCACTTTAACCAGTCTTTTTGTTACACAAGTATCTGTGTTTTTACTTGAGTAAAGAATGTTGGTACTTTTGCCACCTCTGCCAGTATGCATCAACATAAGCATTACTCTGTTTTAACCTGGATCAAGGCTAAAGCAAGGATAAGTCTCAGCATTATAGACAAAATCATATAAAATCTACAATGTATATAGTGAGTATAATGTCACTGCCACGTGAAGATTATTTATCTCCAAAATGTCTTAGCCGTAAGGTTAGAACTATTCAGGAATTAAGAAAAACAACCCTGTTTTAGGCTTAGACATTTTGAGATAATCTAATGGATTTTAAAGGCTTTTATGACTAAGACAAAGGAGAGTTTGTCAACCTGTAGAGAAGAAAATAATCCTTTGCACTGATGCATCACTACACCTACACAGCAAATTACAGAAATATGTCATCATTATTCATACCAATCAAATATTTCCAAGACACACCCAGTCAATGGTGTTTACTTCTTTTTGAACAACAAGGAAGCAATAATAATAAAAGTTTTTGCCATAGCTTTGGTAATTATGCCATTGATGGAGCAAACAACTGCTGCTACTACACTCAATATGGCATACAAACATATATATAACATTTATACAACATGCTTAATCCAATGCATCTTGTTTAAGGTCAGACAAGTAAAACTACTTGATCAAGGTTAAGAAATCAGATTTCCCTGAGGCAAAGTTTATAACTGTATCGTCACTCCCCAAGCTCTGCTGTGTTGAGCTCTGTGTAAGCTTACAGAGACTGAAGGGGTCAGACCCCAGCCCCCGGATATACACTATGTACATATTCTTTATTCACATAATAAATCAGAGTTAGCTGGCTGAACTTCCCTATTGTTCAGAAGACTTTGAAGCTTTAAATTAGTTGTTCACGGCTGGTCTAATCTCAGGGTCCACATTTCTTCGTAATCATTAAGTCACAGTCCACACATAGCCTAACTCAACAGCAGTTCTTTTTTTTACTTCACAAAATTAAGTGAAATTGTGCCTGAAAACCCAATGAAATTAAGTGTGCGACTGCAATAAGGAAAGGCAACTGCTTAAAACCCACTGACATTAAAAGAATTGCAACTGCAATTAAAACTAATTCAGGTTTATTTAGGGTTTAAAAACACTGTTATTTACAGCATGACATACTATAAGGGGCTAATAATAACAAGAACATGGCAATAAAACAGTTGATTTGCTGAAAAAAGTGAAGAAAAGCTGTTTTAAGCTTGGCTGTCTTCTTAAAAGTAAGTAAAACCAAATTTCATAGTTTGCATGTCATGTTGTTTTGTGTTTTCAACTACCATGCATCCACTATACTACAGGGAGACAGAACTTCAAAACTAAATCAAATTAACACTTACTGTGACTGTGACCCACTGCTTTTCAATGCTCATCAATTTAGTTTGGTGTTGAGCTTCCTAGTAGCTGAGCAGTCTACCTAACATTTTAGCTACACTATAGTGAACCCATCTTGTTCTATCTACACAGAAAAGTCACTAAGTCACAAGTCACAACCAATCGATACAGCTGTTGACTCGGCAGATGGCTCATTGTTCGCTGTGCTATGATCAGAATTTGTTTACAGAAGCATGAATGAATGAACTCTTGTAGCCTTGACTCTAAAGTACATTGTGGCATTAAATTAAGATCACTGTAGAGTCTCATGTCTCACCAGAATCCTGTGTGCTAGACAAACACGGCTCATTGTTTGGAGGCCAATAACGTGGCAGCTTGACCCCGGTCTACCTTTGATCTCCCCAGCGGCTCAGTCACCTCACACTGAAAGGCGAGGAGTTCCACTCATTCTTGTGTTTCCTCTTTTGTGGTTCCTTCCTTCCTTCACAGCTTCATCCAGCAGGATTTCTCAGCTCAGTTGCTTCATGACATCAAGGAGCCAGAAAAAGCTCTCTTCGACTTCGGTCCTCGCCCCAAAAACCACCACGGAATAGAATAATGTCCATGTTTTTGTCATGACTTTGCCATTACTTCTTTATTACTGCTATTTTTAGGTTCCCTGAACAAAACAGAAAATGTGACTGGTCATCTGATGTTGTCGCGACTTGTTATTTGAATGTGTCAAACAACAGAACCGAGGGTTTCGGGTAATTACTGTTTTACAGTTTGGGAAAAGTCATCACGCTCTTCTCCCTTTCCTTTGAGGTGTTTTTGAATTTTTATCCTGTTTTGTTGTTTTCGTCCATTCTCATAAAATGACGAATGCATGATGGGTGTTGGTGTCTTTTGGCTTTTTTTGTTGTGTATGCTGGGATATTCTGAGAGTTGTTAATATCCTGTTATATCCTGCTCTTCCTCCGCTCTTCTTCTCCTCTTCTCTCCCTCTGTTTCTATTCCTTTGTCTGTCTTTCTTTCTTTCTCTCTCTCTCTACTCCTTCTGCCCACACATCTATCTGACTGCAGCCTTCATACAAAAGCACGTGGACGACACAGGCTTGAAGCAAGCTCGGTTATGAAAAGGAAACGTGCAAACAATAAAATGCAATTACAGGATTGACAGCACAAGAGCTGGGGAGAGGGTAGAAAGAGCACGTGGATGAAAAAGTGTGAGAGTTCAAGGATGTGAGACACAAAAGTTACAGCAAACAGACACTTAACTCTAATTTCCAATTCAGTCTCAGACTGAATAGTTTTTTCATTGTTTAGTGCATCTCTGTTGAACATCCAAGCCCCAGACGTGATAACTTAAAACATTACTCAACATCACTCAGAACTAGATAAAGATTAGTGTTCAGAGGAATTACTTAATCTGAAAGGTAAACTTGGCCTCACACAACTGATTTAGGTTTAGTTGAGGTTAGAAAAAGGTGCAAAGTGCAACGATAAAGTCAAAGTCAGAGATGCTTTTGTATAGTTATAAGGTGTGGTGAATGGGTTTAAGGCGGATGAATAAGGAGTCAAAGATTTGACTCTTTGAGTCCTTTAAAAGATTATTGAGAATTCTGCACTGCTCTAAGTCTGAGTAGCACTTTGTAGTGGACACACTGAAGGAAGAGAGCGATGGGTGATTGAAGGCGAGCGAGGCCACGCGTGGACACAGGCGCGGTCATGTAGGTCCAGTGGAAGTTCCACGTGTGGCGGTCACTTTTGTAGTGGGTTTGCGGGGAAAAACCTCAGACAAACTGGATTTAAATGCAAATGCATCACACGCAGTCAGTGCTGGCTTGGATTGCCTGGCTGTGAATGGCTGACTTCCGAGGGCAGTGGTCAGGGAGCTGGCGCGTTCTGAACATCCTTTTTGGACATGCTTTCACATGCATTTTGTATTTCAAGTGCATTTTTACTGCATGTGTTGCTGCTGCATACACTTAGTTGACCTGTGGAGAGCCAGCAGGTGAACTCTTTTTTCTTTAACCAAACATCTTTGCATTTGATATGGAGTTTTAGTGTTGTAAATGTAATCCAGTAAGGAAAGACATAAGAGCAATTTAATGGTACATAATGGAAAAACAACTTTAAGCAGATGCTTGTGTGCCCTGTACTCAAATGGTAGACATGGAATTGGTTCAAATTCCTTCAGATCTCTCCATCATGGGTGTTTGAACCCACACTGACCTACTGAAAAATATTGTGCTGCTGTATAATGATGATTTTCGGATTATAAGCATTCATCACACGATAAATCAGTTTCACCTTGCTCTGCTGGAGTTTAAGTACAGTCGTTTCAGTGACTGCACTTCTGGAGGTCAAGTGAGGTTCTCTGTGGAAAACCAACATTCCTCAACCCCTCTAACCCGGTCCAATTTGTTACTTGACACTTTCCAAAAAAAGAGCTACTTAATTGTAGGTCCCATTTTTGTTTTGCTCTCTCTATCATTGTCGTTTTATTGATCGTTTTTTTTCCTTTTTTTCAGTGCCGTGTGTTGTGTGTGTGTGAGGGCACATGTTTGCATGTGTGCATAAGTGTATATGTATGTGCGCATGTGTGACTTGTAATTAGCCTCTTGCTCCAGTCTGTATGGCATTTTAACAAACGCTTCTATATATATCATGCTATCAGGCTTTAGGAAGTCTCACTCCCGGCCACTTTCTCCTCTCTCCATCTGTTCCTCTCGCTCTCTTCTCTTCCTCTACAGCTCTATCGGCCCTTGCCCTTCAGCCCTGTGTTATTTTTTCAAACTAGTGGTTTTTCTGTCCTCGCTTTATCTTTCTCTTCCTCCCTGAAATTATGCTTCAGCAGCCTGTCATTGGCATGAGGGCCTTGCCGGACCAAAATCATAAACTCGTTACATTTTTTATTTTCTTGTTTGTATAAGGCACAGCTTGGTGTTGGCTGGATGTTTATGGCATTCCAGATGTGAGTGCACATATGTATGTATGTGTCTTGTGTGTGTGTGTGAACAAGTACAAAATAATGTACAGATAATGTGACAAGACCATGTTAAGGCATATCACCACACACATATATTTCACATATACACTACGTGCTGTATAGGCATATATGCTGTGTGTGTCTGTGTGTGTGTGTGTGTGTGTGTGTGCTGACCACACATAGAGAGAGAATGAATGGGTATGAGTGGAGAAGTGTTGAGTTGCTTGCTAACTAATGTTTAAAACATTATGTTTTGCTGCGTGGTCTAAGGTGAAGAGGTGTATTAAAGTGGCCTCACCCCTCACGCACACATACGACACACGCACATGCACACACACAAACACACACACACTGTTTTAGCTGTGATAGAAGGGGCATGTCCTAAGGACGTCAGGGGTGTGTCTGTGGTCAGAGTGACAGTATAAGACACAAGCAGGTACACTGAATTCTCCATTCAGCTACACAGACTTTTGTGTCACTTCTCTTGACTTCTTGAGTTGCATTTTAGTGATAACTTTGTCGCACAGTTAGATCTTTATATCTTTATGTCTTTAGCATTTTTTTTTTTTTTAATTTCTAGCTTTTAAGGCCAGTAATCAGTCAAGTTTGGAGTAACTTGTCCAAGTAACAACGACTTTTATCAAGTGTTTGTGTTGTTTTAGACAGCTGTAAGAAAGTTATAGCATATTTGAGTTTGGTCCTGACTCAGCATTTGTAGCAGCATACGCAGCATCCTCGCTGAGTTGCCACGGCAACTGTGTCAGTCAGCTGCAAGTCTGGGGTAAGTATGCCGCTCTGTCTTTCTCCTCTCTCTCTGATTTTCTTGTTCTGTCTTGTATTCTTTCTTTCTTTCTCTATCTTAGCCATAATGTCTTTCTCCATCTTTTCCTTATTTTCTACTCCACTGCATTCCCTCAGTTTCTCATCTTTTCTTCCCGCCTTCTTCTTGTCATCCTTCTTCTGTCATTCTGTTCTTCTCCTTTTTTTTGTTTGACATATTTTAAATGCCTCTCATGCCATTTTTTGGTCCATGGCTGTTTTACAAGCCTATTTGGGGCCAACCAGGCTGTCAGTTACAGTCTCATTTCCTGGGAGAAAAGTACAGAGTAGAAAAAAAAACATTCTAAATTTTGTGCTGTCAATTCTTATGTTATCTTGTGAATCTGTCACGTCTATAATTGTGACTCAGCCACAAACAACCTGCTGTATGCTGACAGACCGAGGTCCCCCCTGATAAAACTGTTCCCGTGTGAATTCAGTATCCTATAATTGTGGCCACAACCAGGAGCACAGCGCACAGAAAATTTCATGCACCAAACTTTTGTTTTGTCAGTTGTCGAGGTGTAGAGAATAAAAAAGGTTTAAAGGTTTAAATTCAGAACAGCTAATTTACCATATTCAGTGATACATTCTCTGTCTCTAAAATTGAACTATAATCCTCTGCATGTTGGGTGGCCATGCTGACTGCTCTGCTCTGCGGCCTAAAATATCATAGTCTTCATGTTCATACATCATTTTGGAATTTTACATTAAGCCGTGAAAACTCAAATCTGAGGGTGAGCCAGTGTAAGTCTCAGGATGCTAGAGATGGACCATAATACCATGAAGTTACAGTACAGTATAGAGTATAGAAGCATCAGTAAAGGACAGTAATAAATCCTTTAGTAACCACTTGTTCTGTGTGCGTATGAATATGTATGTGTGTGCACTGTGGCGAGTAATGCTATTTTAGATGAGCTGTGGTCAAATATTTTCCGACTGAAAAAAGCTAACTTTAGAGATGACAACATTGTTTTGCTCTAACATAATATAGTAGCTTGTGGCAAACAAATCTTAACACATGACCCATCTGTGTAGACAGAGATTGTCCCGATTGGTTGAGCTTTTCCCCTCATTTATTTCCAATATCCTAAAAAAAAACTTGGTCTGCAAATTAAAGCAGTAAATTCATCCAAATATTTTCACGTGTTCGTCACGATGCCACTAAAGTTTGATTACATTAATCCATGAAAATACTTTTTTACTTACCTAAATGTCAGGAATTACTCCTCCCAGGGAGAAAGTGTTGAGAAAGTCAGCATGTGTTGACAAATGAATATGTTGCAGCATGTATAAGCGTGTTAAAGGTGTATGTGAGTAACTACGACCCAAAATAACCACAGAAAAACCCTGGTTCATTCAAACCTGTCTATAAAAAGAACCCTGATTCATGTTAAATGTTATTTACGGCATTTACAACTGCACCTTAACTCCGTGTCACTCGAGTCACTGCGCCCTGGATAAGTCGCAAAAGTGACTCAGGTGTTTTTTGCCATGTGAGCATGTGGGGTGCTGTGTGAGCATGCATGCTTATGTATGTGTGTGTCTCTTTGACAGAATAAACAGGTTTGGCTTGTAGTATCATTAATGATATTATGATATGTCCCGTTGTTATATGTCATCCATGTCTGACTAGAAAGAGTTTCTTGGCCCATAAAAGGTCAATAAATTGTGTTTGAAAAAAGGTCACAGTTATGTTGACTTTTGATTTTTATTATGCACTTTACCCACATGTTAACCTGACCATGTTTTTAAATATGATTAACCCTTTTTCTGTCCTGTTTCTGTCTCTTCTCTCCTTTAGATCATATGAACATAGAAGAATACATTGAAGAAGATGAGGAACCACCTCTGCTGCTCAGCTCTTGTCCTTCTCACGGTAAATATGTGCATGTGTGTGTTTCTGTGTGTGTTTATGCAAAGAAAGAAAGAAAGAAAATAAAAAATACTTTTTAGGTGTGTTGATCTTTGCATCTAATGCCCAACATTCAAATAGCTTCTTATAGACCGGGCGGCATGTACATCATGATTTAGTAAGTTTGTGCACTCAATTTTACTGCAAACCTCCACTGACTCATTAGCTTGTGTGTGTGTGTGTGTGTCTTCCAGGTGCTTGGCTGTGGTGGGACTGCAGCAGTGCAGTGTCGGTGGGGGGAAGGGTGTGTGTGTCTGCAATGCCCAGCAGGCAAAGAGCCTTCCAAGGTGAGACTATAAGCTGAAATAAAATGATTAATAACACCTTTTCAGTACACTATAGCTCTGCTATGACGATATCTGTTGCTATAAAGTGTGTTTGTGTATTTTCTAATGATTTTTTTGTCCCCTTAGACACTACAAACTTTCACCTCATGTTCCTTAATTATCCTCCCCTACCTACTTGTTTTAAACAAACTTGTTTCAGCAGAATGTCTTTCTCCTTACTCTGTATATTGTAAAGAAAGATGGTGCAAATGACTTGTGACATAGTGATTTCTACATCAGAATCTCATCAAATTACTGTCAAACCTCGGGTTAAAGAACACTGTATGAATTTTTATTGCAGTAACAAAGTTAATTGCTATACATACATATTTTTAGTAATTTACTGTGGACAAAAAAGTTGGTTCCTACCACATAACTACATGTAAAGCCTCTGGCCAGAGATTTAGAGTTTATTTTCAAATCACACATTGAATGCAACTTGTCTCTAACCTTATAATTTATGTTTAGGGTCACCGCAGTCAACATAAATCAAGTTATTTGCTTCCATAAATCAGTGTTTAACGATGGCTGACATTGCTTTTTATTGTATTTATGAAGTTGTTTCAGATCACATGCTGTTACTAAAACAACAAAACTACCATTCATTACTTAGACATTTGTTTTGTCATTCAATGAAGCTACTTTTGTGAAAGTATAAAGAAGATATCATTGTTTTAATTCTAGTTAACATAGAGACAGGACATATAGTTAAAAGCTACCCATTGTCCCATTGTACAAGTTACAATACATTTTAGGCTCTAACCCTTTGACAGCGCCAGAGGGACGCTTAATTCTGTGCTTTTGTGGCCTCTTTTTAGCTACTTTTCTTAGTTAAGAAATCTTCTCTTTTTTGCCAGGCTTGTGGACAGATCCAAAGTTCAACAGAGGAAGTGCAATGCCAATTGTGCCCGACTGGAAGCTTTTCAGACGCATTAGACACTGAACTTTGCCATCCACATGCCTCCTGCAAGATCCACGGCCGTATGGTTGCAACCCCTGGCACGTCGACCTCTGATGCTGTCTGTGGGGACTGTCTGCCTGGGTAAGGACTGCCGCTCAACCTGTATGTTTGCCTCCGTTTGTGGTTGGCCTACCTGTCTACTTGTTGATCCACTTTCAATTCAATGAAACTGTAGGCTTGACATTCAAATCGCTTTGCTCGAACATGTACCTCATAAACTTTTATTTGTTCTAAATTAAGTCCTGTCATTTTCTCTGTGTCGAGAAAACAAGAAAACACCCGCACACACACATGCGCACTACGTAATTCACCACAATGGGCAGGCAACATCAAGCACCAAGCAAAAAATGCCGCAGGCTAAAACCGCTGATTCATTCTTTCATTGTAAAATAGTCCCTGCTTTTTTTTTTTCTCTCCGTCCATCTCTATAATTATGCAAATGTTTTCCATTCGCAGGTTCCACTCCACTGCCACAGGGGAAGTTTCCACCCAAAGTCCTTGTGTGAAAAGTAAGCGTCATCCTGCAGCGTGTGTCTGAAACTGTGTTAACGTGATGTGCTGCTTGTCCATCATTCAATTCACAATCATAATGTGTTCTTAATGGAAATAAGACCGGGTTTCTAACTCTTAGATCCTGCTCTCGTTTTTATGTTTCTTCTTCTTCTCTTTTCTCTCAGCATCTTTGCATGTCAGAACGGTCCGTACAGTTGGTAAAGGCCCATCCAGCAGTGCAGGAGGGCCGGTCAACGGCACAGTGGTACGCAGCGCTGAGGAGAAGACGGCGGAGTACGCTGTGTTTGCATTGGTGCCCATCTTCTGCGTGATGGGCCTATTGGGTATCCTCATCTGCAACATCCTGAAGAAGAAGGGATACCGCTGCACTGCTGACAAGGAGGGTGGGGATGAAGAAACTGCCACACCACAGAAAGAAGGTGAGAGTGATTATATTATTTATTATTATATAAAATTACAAAAAAATATTGACGTTTTAGAATGAGAGTAAAGATAGGAAATGAAAGGGGAGAAGAAAAAAATGGAAAAATAACAAAAGATAGAAAGTGGCAGGGCGAATGATTATTGCAACTAGCATTTAGGTTCAGGTTGTTGTCACGTTCGCCCATAAAAACAATGCCAAATTAGCACACACGCATGCACAAGATGTGGTTAAGTGTTGTCAGGAATCAGGGCAAAGCCAAGCCCAAAGGGCAGTGTCGTTGTGTGCTGCCACAGTCCTGTGATGTGAATGCACGCAAGCCTATATGGGAAACTTTTCTCTCTTTGAACTTTGGCCTTGCAGGGGTCATTACATGTCATGCATGCCGTGTTTTTCTAAGCAGGCGCTGTTATTCTTGTAAAATCTGAAAAGGGGGAGAAAAGCATTCCCATCAACTCACTTGTCTTACTGACGTCAGAGAGAAACTGACTTGGGTAAACACAAAGAAGTGTAAAGAGAGAGTGGGGAGGGCAGAGGAAAAATGGGAGACTGGATGGTGGTGGTATTAACCGAAAGAGAGATACATATCAATAAATGGAAAACTAAAGAGAGTTTAGAGAAAGAAAGATTGAAAGACATTGACAGGAACAGAGGCATCGAGCAACAAAAACAAGTGTTCAGTTACCAAACCCGTTCTGTGTGGTTTGCACAGTCTCTCAGTGATATAAGTGCTCTTTGTTCATGTCCTTTGTAATAGTGTAGAGTCCCGGAGATCTCTTCATAGACCCTTCATCGTACTACAGCCTTTTACCCAAACGGAAATCTATTTTTAATTTTTTTTCTCTTTAAGAAATCTGTTTTTGTCAGGTGATAACTCACCTGTGGCCGTCACAACACCTGGTTTGATCTTTGTGGTCAAGCAAACACCATCTTTCTGTATAGACCTGCATTGCCGTGCACACAATGTGAGAAGTACACCCATATTTCCTTTATGTGTCTATTGTACTTGATGTACTGTACCTGTGTGGTTCTCAGGCTTGTACAGCAGGTAAAATCCTCAAGTCACTTGGGGCGTGTTATCTACCATAGCATTTCTTGGAGCGGCTTTTTTAAACTGTGGGATAGAACCCACATTGAAATGTGGACTTCCTGGTACATTTCCACATAGAACATATGACATTGACGTTGCACAAACTCAAAATGTGAGTCAGAGAGAGTTCATTCAATTAAGCAAACATTGCAAACTCGCCATTGTGTTCACTTGATGCCTCGTGCAAAAGTGGACATAGCTTAAAGCAACAGTTTGTTGACTATTGGGACATTCATGCTGAGAGTCACATGAGAAGATTGATACGACTTTCATATCTGATCATTCGCTATGCAGCCACAGCCAGCAGGCGGTTAGCTTGGCTTAGCACAAAGACTGGACACAAATGGTATCAATCTTCTCATTTTATTCTCGGCAAGAAAGCAAATAAGCCTATTTCCCAAAATGTCAAACTATAACTTTAAACAGCCATTGACTTACAGAGCTACATTAAGAGTTCACCAAGTGAAATACCTTATAAATTACCCTTCCAAGTTTCATTTTCCTTACTATTTTGCTACTCCTTTTCATGCCTTATTACTATCTGTGTATCTGTGCAGTTACTGTCATTTAGAGTGTAAGCATGAACAGATGTAAGGGCTAAGCTGGCTTTTCCCTTACTAACCTGTGGGTGCAAGGCTCAGATTAAAGCTGTGTGACAGCCACATAGCCATAGTGTCAGGCATCAGGAGCGTCAGAGCACAATTTCAGACTCTCTGCAGCACGTCCCACGTCAAAAAATTTCTGCTGCTTTGGATAGCTTGCTGTATCTGTCATTTGGATTAAAACGTTGAATTGAGGAGCAATGTTTCTTACAGATGCAAACACCAAATTATTCTTTATTTCAGTCACTAATAGTAACTTAAATTACCACTCATGACATCAAAAAGCATAAATGATCTTTGTATAGAATTAGTCAGACCTGCCACACTTGAGATCCTCAAACAATCTCTGCTTATATATTTGAGAACAAGGCTGTATGAAGATGTGATTTCAGACATTCGCGAGGACAGACGAGGTCGTAGCAGCAGTCTTTCTGTCAATGATCTCTCCCTTTTGTTTTCAGCGTTGCCTTGGTCTCTTCCTTTCCAATGTTTGTTGTGAAACTTAAGACGTCCCTGCACCCAAAGGGAAACTCCCTGAACTCCCATCCCCCCGCAGCTCTCATTATCCGTCCTTATACTCTCCATTCATCCGATTTCTTGGCTCCCTAACACTCCCTCCCCCTTCTCGTCTGAACAAGACACTATCCATCCATCTCTCCTTTCCCAGCCAGATCAATAATTCAATTGGGTCCTCACCTCATGGTTTATGTCTCCTCTTTCTTTGTCCCCTCTCCTCGCCTTCTCTGTCTCCTCTCCTTGTTCCTCCCCGGATTGTTCTCTGTGCTCTTTTTTCCAATGCTTTCACCTTCTGTCCCTTTTTTTTATCTGCTTCGTCAATTTCTAGAGCTTGCCGGTTGTAGAAATGCCTTGCTGTTTAAAGTTGACTATATGTGTTCCTTATATGAAACCCTGTAACTTGAAATGACAAGTTTTATGTTTCAGTGGGAGTTTGACAATGATAAAGTTGTCAGTGATGTGCCAAATTTATGATTTAAAAAAATGACAATTTCGTAATCAGTAATCTGCACATTGAACAATAGACTGCAGAACACGAAACTGACACCAATGAAAATGAATGTGGGACATTATGCAGATAACAATCGCGTCACCACTTTGAATAAGCTGAAGGCATAATTTCAAGCTTCATATAAAGATTTTTAAAAAGATAATATCTGTGTTGACGTTTTACAAATGTAGTGTTGTCAAGTGGAAGCAAACAACAACACCTGGGGTGATTTTAGGACACCTTATCACCTCCTTCACTCACAGCTCCTTTTTTCTTTCTCTCCTCCTGCACAGCTTTGAGGACAGATGATGCATAGGTGCAGTGATAAGCCATAAGTCACCATGTGTGAGTGAGACAGATAAAGGACAGGAGCGGAGAGCATAAGCAGGGTGCCAAATAAAGTTAGTAAAGACGACAAAAGGAATGATGAGAGGGCAAAGCAGAGGAGGTTTCGATGCCGCATGGGAAAACTTCTATCTCTATTCCTCTTTCCCTTTCTTCTCGTTATGTAACTATCCTTGTTGCAGTGGTCTGTCTGTTGTCTGTCTGTCTGTCTGTCTGTGTGTCTGCTGTAGTCCTGACTGGGCAGAGGTTGGAGGAAAACTTCTTACTCCAGCACTTTTTTCATCATCTCCATTCAGGGGGAACACCCACGGGGGCCAAGCTCAGCTTGACAGGGCTAAAATCAGACTCTGCAGAGGTAACTCTGACCGTGCAGCTGCAGAGAGATAAAAGTTTGATTTATCGGAGAGTGCAGTGACAGGAAAGCTGAAGGAGAGAAACAGAAAGGGCAAATGTGGGGTTGATAACACAAGACATGTCGTGAGCTGGAGTCAAATCTGCAACTCTGTGTTTACGCAGCATGAAGCTCGGCCTGTTCAGCCACAAGGGCAGAGTGAAAGAGTTCAGTGTATGCAGTTTAATTTCAGCCATGCTAGCTCTACAGGACTGCTGTATTTAAACTTGGAGGTCAACATCAACTGAGTTTTTTTAAATTCTGCAGCTCAAACGCCAAACTGAACAAACTGAAACACATCTGAAAACAAAGCGATGAACTGATGGCTTAACGTGGCTGACACTGAAACATTGAGCACACGGGTCTGACTTTGTTGAAGGAATAAATAGAAGAGAATGAGTGCCACACTGTGAAATGGATGCCGTTATCCTTGCATGGCAACAGCCTCTGTGGAAACAGAGCTATTGTTATGGCCTAACAACAGCCTGACACTGCTTATGCAAGGAAGACAGAAATACACACACACATAAACACAAATGCATCTATACACACACATACAAACAGTCACCTGGCATTAGGGGTGTGGTAGATCACACCACACACACAAACGCACACGCACACACACAAACGCACACGCACACTCACACATAGAGAACCGTGTGTGCTTCAGCAGTGCTGAATGGAGCGTGATCGCTGAGTGAGCTATTCTGGACCCCCCGTGCCCTCATCGCTCTCCTCTCAGCTGCCTCACTGTGCTGTGCTATTATGGGATGGTTGGGGGGATGGGGTGGTGGTGGTGGTGGGGGGGGGGGGGGGGGGGGTGTTGTTGCCATGGACACACATCTATTCTTTGCTGTTCAGTCATTCGTATCCATCCTTATCAGTCCCATCGTGCACTGGGGCACAATATCCCAGCAATGACATGCACTGTGTGAACCGCACTCACTTTGTCTCTATCTGACAGCTGTGAGTAAAGTTTTTGTAATGGGAAAGCAAATTCATGTGTTGATAGTGTGGATTCTATCTGTATACAAAATAAATATCCTGAACAGGATGAACGTGCCGTACATTGAAATATAAACACCAAATCCTTTTTACAATATACAAAAACTGGCAATAATTGGTAAAGGTTAAGATAGGCTGCAAGTATTTTCAACACACATTAAGATGAAACTACTTGTTAATACTGTATATGCATATGACATAGTTTTTTTTTTTGGTATTTGTGTAATATGTATGTATGCAGCTACAAGGATAATAATGTCGGTATACTAGATCTAGTACCTAAATGCAATATGCAATATTAGAAAATATATATCTGTTGATAAAGGGTAATTTTCTCTGTTTTTGTTGTTTACTTTAGGTAACAATTGTCCCTACATATCCGATGACCTGAATGAAGACACCATCAGTGTTCTGGTCCGCCTCATTACTGAGAAAAAAGGTAGGCAACACAGCACTTGCGAGCTATCATCTCTTGTGGCTTTAGAGGACACACTGAATCCTTTAATGATGCCAAGTTATCTGGAATGTTTCCCAGGGAAGTTAACTAGAATCAAACACCAATAAGCACAAAGATTAATGTTGTTTATAAACTTCTAATTGGCAATTCATTATTCTGATTTGCAGTATTGACTGGAACGAAAAAGATCTCTCATCTGAATGTTTGTGTGTGTGTTTCAGAAAATGCTGCTGCACTGGAGGAACTGCTGCTGGAGTACGAGAGCAAACAGATGGCCATGAGTAAAGGCTCGTCAATCAAGTATGAGTCCACACACACACACACACACAAATTATTATATACTTTTGCTCATACTTCTTAAAATCAAGCTGAACACTGAGACCAGGAAAGTTAGCAGGGTAGTGAAATATTTGGAAAAAGGGCTCCTGGCAAGAGGCCCTAATTTGAAAGTGCTTGTCTCTGTGTGTCTGTGTGTGTGTGTGTGTGTGTGTGTGGCAGGATGTTCAGGCAGAGAGATGGAGCGAAAACCTTGCCAAAAGTTACAGAAAGTTGCTCTTCAGAGATGAAAGCAGAAAGCTCACATTATGTTGCTCTGCTCCCTGTAGATATTACAGTGGGGGGATTTGGTTGTTGCACACAGACTAGTGATATAAACCTAGATTCAGAACCACTTTTTAAAATTGCACATAGTTTTAATGTGAATCTAATAGGAAGTAAGATTACTTTTCGTAATTTTTTTTAAATCTACTTTTTTTTTTTAAATCTACCTTCAATTCAGTGTCACTTGACTGACTCCATACCCTTGAATTTGATTCATGCCACCCTTGTGCCAAAAACAGGGAAAACAAGATGCTGGTGCTATATCTTAAAATATATAACTTTTTTTTTTTTTTTCACTATTTTTTTAATCATAGGAGGTTAAATGTTAAATGTATATTATACTTTGCATTGATGATTCATACCTGAACTTGACAATACAAACATTGGCTGTGTTTTACACGATAATAATTCCATATTGTGCCTCCACAAAAGGGAAAGTAAAACATTTAACAAAGTAACCATCAGACCATATAGACATTTCCTCAGTGGAGCTCTGGAGTGGGCTGATACTTGGCACTGACTCACTACCACGTCTGAAATGAATGTCTCACACAGTTGTAACCACTGTCTCTTGAGTCATGAGGCTTAAACACCCTGTCTGTCTCTAATCTCATTGGTTGTCGCATAGATCGAAGTCACACGATGTAGTTGTGGTTGCAACTTTGGTTGTAAGCTGCGGCCATTAAAATTGCTCCCGTAGTCAGAAGTTAATCTAACAAGTCCATTAACATGCTGCTTTATACCACAGTCTACACCACTGTGTTTCGACTTTTCCTCAGCTCTCTTTATTATGTTTATTAGAACTGGCAGGAGACGTAGAAGAATCATGTGTCATCTTTATACTCCAATTGTCCAATTCTTTGCTGCTGCACCGACCCAGCTTCTCCCACAGAATCACTCCAGTTCATCTTATCTCACAATATTATATGGTGGTGATTGGCTCCGTTGCACTCCAGTATGTCTGCCACATCTACATTAGTGCGAGGCGAGGTGTGCTGCTGCTCAATGGGCGGCTGTAACATGTGAGCTTTAGATTCGAGAACATTCTGGCACACACACACGATATACACACCGAAATTCTGGAAAGCTTTCAGATCGTGTGTTTGTGTGTATGTCTGTGTGGAGGGAGGCTCTGGGTTTACTACGGGTCACCCGTAGCTAGTATAACACACCGACACACAGCTGCATTCATCTGTTTTGCTCTGCCTTTCTCTGCACAAAAGAACAATGGGGAGACAAAAACTAAAGAGCCACGGGGGCGAACATGCACGACATTAGGAGATAAAACATTAGATTTCAATCTAATTTCGGTTTACACATTCACACTGAACTAAGACTAACTTTTCTAAGTCTTAAAGGACTCACTTGTCATCCAGGCATTACACTTTGTTAGTTAGCAACACAGACAAACTTTTAAACTATCTGCTAGAATGCAGTGGGGAGCACAAGAGACAGTATTAATGGTCTGATGTGACATGACAAGCATTTTAGTGATGTTAGTAACAAATATATATATATATTCTTGGTCCTATATAAGGCCATATAAGATATCTGGCCTTATATAGGACCAAGATTACAGAGCGGGTGTGTGTTTGTTGCGTATGTGTGTGTTCAGAAATCATGAGGAGTTTTTCAATATTTGAATTTGTAGGGAAACTAAATTGAATATAAAAACCTGGGCCTGAAAAATAAAAAAAATGTAACTGATCAGTTGTGCACTGCCTTCTCCTGCTCTTCCTCCCAGGTTCCCGATGCTGTCTCCCCTGTCCACCTTTCGCTCCCTCCCCAGGCTGTGCCCCCATCAATCCCACCTCCACACCATCTCTGGCCTGTCGGGCCTGGCCCCGAAACACGGCTACCGCTGCACCCGCTGTGCCCAGAGAAAATGGCCCCCTGTCTTCATACCGCCCTTGGATTCCCTCAAAGATCCCCTGAAGCCCCCCCAGACCCTCATCCTGCCCTCCCTGGACACATCCACCGACCAGCAGAAGAGCCCCCTGCTGGAGGGAATGTTTGTCGACACCCACCGTACCCAAGCTGCTTTGCCAAATACTGTACAGGAAAAAGTGGAAGGAAGTGAAGTGAAGGAGAAGAAGGAGGGGGAGATGACAGTGTTGTCTGTAGGGAGGTGAGACATCCATATTGTTTCATACCCAACACACACCTGACATGGCACATGGGGAGATGCAATGCAAATATATTGTTACTTTTTCACAATTTAATTTAAGTTGAAGTGAAATACTGTTCTTAAGTACAGTTTTGAGGTACTTCTGCTTACTATTTTTGCGATATCAGAGGCAAATATTGTACTTTTTTACTTTTTATTTGACAGCTTATAGTTTTTGGTTACTTTGCAGATTAAGATTTTATATTAAAAAAAAATAATTTTATAGAATTTGACGCATTGTTGTAGGTTATATATTTCTTCTGTACATTGTCTTGTAATGGGGTATTTTTACACTGGTATTGCTACTTTTACTTAATCTACTTACTTTACTTAAGGATCTGAATACTTCTACTACAGTCCTGTTAAGTTATAGAAAGGGTAGAACCATCTGTAAACTGTACAGGATTTTTAATGTTAAAACAAAAGTTCAGATCTCAAATAACCCTCAGAAAATAGTAGAAAATATGATTAACACACACCCCACACACACTCTCAAACAGCTCCTTCACACTCATAATACCATGACTGCCATGTTATCTGAATGTAACAGTGATTATATATCTCGCTCTTCTGACAGATTTCAAGTCGCTCAGATCCCCGAGCAGAAGCCCGTCACCGCGGAAACCAAGACATCATCCCAGGAGCAGCGAAACTCCCTGTTTGGAGGGAAACCCTTCTGCTCCTCTTCGTTAACTGGCATCAGGAGGTACAACCTGCAACACGCAGTCACACACTCTTCTCTCGTAATCCCTCTCCCTCACTAGTTGCCTCTCTCCTTCCCCATTTCTTTCTATTTCTTCAAAACTGCACAATCCATTTTTACGAGTTAAAGTGCTGTGAAGTGGTTTGATACCATTAGCTTGTCAGATCACCTACCTCTGGCCGATACTGGATTATGTCTAATTAGTCTGTTTCACTGCGAGAGGAAATTCTGCACAGTATGATCAGTTTATCAAAGGAGGGGCCTCTAAAATGATTTGGGAAATGAGCTTCTTCTGTTTCCTATTGTCTAGTCATACACATGTGCACACAACACTATCTAAGTCATGTGGCCCTGTCTATTGTCAAAACTATCTGCTGGGTTTATTATGTCCATTTATGCTTTAAGATCAGCCCAAATGAGGAATAATGAGACGAGTGTCTCTTTGAAAAGGCTCAAATGTTATACATTTATTCCTCATACATACTTTATGTATCTCTTATAATTGGAAAAGTTTCACTCTCTCTTTCATTCCATCCTTCATGTCCTCATCCCGCCACCTCCTTGACATCTGGACTCTCTGTTTCAGGTGAAGAGACAGAGAGACGGTGTACTATAACACTACCTCGCTGAAGATGACCTCATCCTTCGCTGACGACTTGCTGGCAGGGACGGTGTTCCTAGACGACTGACACCAAGAAACCACAAGAACCACCTCCTGCTGGAAGACGTTGTTTCTATTCACGCAATAAGAGGAACATAACTGTATTTATTAATACATTTTCTTTTAAATTGTACTTTACAGATGTTCATCTCAAAACACAGCTGCTTCACTGTCCCAATTGAAAGAGAACGTTTTTCGCGGGGCAGAGTGGAGAGTATAACTTTGTGATAGCAAACGCTCAGCACCTGACACTAGAAGGAAAGATAACATGGATAAAACGAAGAGAAGTTTCTGTATTTGTGCTTCCATGTAAACAAAATAGACACAAGGATAAAACACACATAGGCTGACACATACAGTACATGTAGACAGACACATCTGCATGTACTCACTTTTGTGTGTCACTCATTTCTTGTGTAGAGTGAAGATGACAAAAAACTGTGGAATACATCACTGACAAAAAGACAAAACTCAAACAGCAGTGAGACTGAAACAAACTCAAGTGTGTACATTGAAAGAAAGAGGAAAACATCAAGCCAAGTTATCTGCAATCAAATGCCATATGAAATAAGAGTATGAAGGTTTTCATTACCAACACACTAAATAAAAAATGATTCGCGGTCATATGACACTTGATTAAAGACTACAGTAGCACTACAGTAAGTATTATAAGGGGAAAAAAAGTTATAAAATTTAAAAGTTTTTAATATTTTTATAAGATTAGTGATCTAGCTTCTCTTGCAGATGTGAGTTGCAGGTGAGTTGAGGTTTTAGATCTTGAAGATGTTGAATGTAGTCTTAGCAGAGGAAGTTGATTGCACTCACTGAGTTCCCTTGAACCTGGTGAACCTTTGAGAGAAACATTCATTCAGCAACGTTCATCTGCCCACAGTCGGCATTAATAACATTTGTAACTCTTAAGCTCTTAGACTTGGTCTGATTTTTTTTTGGGGGTCCTGGGGTGAAAGAGAATATTGGTAGATATCACTTGTGTAGAATAGAACATGTAAATTAATGTACATATGTAAATATGGGTGGGTATAGAGAAACAGACTATACCTGGTTTTTATAATGTTAGCATACAGTATGTATGAGGTGAAAGACAACTGCACCAATTAGTGACATTTGTAATCCATCAGTCAAAAACCGGTAAAGTCTGTCACACCATCATGCATATATGCTGAATAGCTGGTTAAAATGAACATGATAAATACGATTTTTTTTTCAACATTGAGTGCAACATTTCAGTGTTTTTTTTTTCTTTTACAAAACAAACTGTTACAGTTTTCCATTCTAATCACAAACTTTAAAACCTAAACACACACATACAGACGCATACAGACTCCAGTTATGCAATCTCCATAACTGTAAGAAACCACTCCCATATAAATACACACAGGCATATTTATTTTTTATAGTTTAATTAAATAAACCAACCAGTGGCTGCAGAGGATTAGTGGTTGAGATACCTCAAAGTCATGCAGCTCAGTTGGCTTCAGTTTACATCCTTATGGGTTTTAAAGAGTGTACTATAATCATAGAGGTTTTTTAGCTACTCATTTTCATATTTTCTCATTATGTTGTTACAAGGAATATGGCCTGTCTGGAGGACTGGATATTTATTGGTTGCAGCAGTTACATGTTTTCATTTGATCTGTTTTTATTATTATTATTAAGATTATTATTACATGTTTTCAAGCTGAAGTGTTTTCTGGTAGGAAGGGATGATAAAGAAAACTTTTATTTCATCAAGTTTGTAGATTGCATTTATAATACTACATTTTTCTGTATGATGTTTTTACTCCTGAAATAAAGAAGAGTTGTATTTTAAATACTGTCTTGTCTGTGGTAGGTGTCTGTAAGAGAATGTCTGGTGAACCATAAAGAGTTAAACATTTTGTTAAACTGCTAAAGCTGCATCAGCAATAGCCTGTCTTCTTTGTTGGACAGTATCGCCCCCTACTGGTGGACTTGTGTTCATAAGATAAGAGGACCACTGATGTAATGTAGCCCACACCAATGAAATTACCAACTACGGTTACACTTCCCACAAATTACAGTAGTGAGTGCTTTCCAAACTCATAACCAGTAAGCTGAAGTGATGACTGACTTCTCTGCTCTCTAATACCCTGCTCTGCTGCTCAGAGGCTGTATGGCTCTAATAATCAGACAAACTGAGAATTAATTAAATGACATTAAAGGAAACATGAACTATACCACACATGCTCTCCCAAGAAAATGTGTGAATGATAGTGAGACTTAGTCGAAAGCCATTATGCAAGAGTTACATCTTCCTTGACAAATTATGGCATCTAGATTAAACAAATGCAGTATGGTGAGACAAATGATAAAAAATGTATCACCACAACTGTTTTGTCAAAATGTATACATGTTTATTATATAATTGTTTGTTACTTCACATTTTGTGACGCACAGTGACACACACACATACACTACTACTGGACATTCAAAACAAGCCTTAAAAGCCACAAGAGGGGCTGAACACACATCTGCTCTCTTTGTCTGAATAATGTATAAACCCACTTGTTCTAATACAAACATACAAACATCAGGTGCAGTAGTTGTGCCATAGAATCATTAACAAAAAACAGCTGTGGAGCACCATGTAGTTTAGTTCTGTCCATACATTATAGTTTTTCAAACATAACAAAGATCATGACAAAGATATGATCTCTGGAAGGTCTTTTAAAGACATAAGTCAGAAATGCACTAAATAATTTAAAAGTTAATTCATAACCTCCATTCATCATAACTGTATTGTCCATATTTGATTTTTATCTGGTCAAATCTGAACATGCACCTCTACTGGTTAATGATGGAAATCTAAATGCAGTGTGCTCAACTGAACTTTGTAAAACCTGAAATAAATTACGCTAAGACGCTAAGACTTCTGGCAATCAGTTAGGATTTTAAATGTGTGCAACCCTCAAAAGTCCTGTGCTTGCTAAACAGACAACTGGCGGATATTTAAGATTTAAACGTGCACTCTTGAGGCAGGTATGGGGTGTCAAACCTACCAGAGGAGACCAACAATAAGAACAGTACTTGTCCCCTTTTTACCAAGATAGTTTCAGGTATTGTATCAGAGTTGTGTTGTCAAGCATTGGCTCACAGATTTTGGTTTCGATGAACACGACTTGTTCTTCTTGGTGAGGTTACTGCGGGCGTCCTGCCCAGCCAGGAAGTAAAGGATAGGGTCCAGACAGCTGTTTGCGCTAGCAAAAGGTCGGGTCACCTTGTAGGCCACGCTTGAGGCCTCCAGCAAACCACAGCTGATCTGATCAACGTATAAAAATGAGATACACTGAGCTTTTAAAGTCATTATAACACATTTATAATTATTATTATTAAAAAAAAAAAAGTGTTTTTCCTCACCTGTGCTGGATTGACCTGCCTTAGGTATCTAAAAGAGTAGTAAAGACTCCTGGTGAGATGAAAAGGGAGGAAGCAGAGCATGAACGCTGCCAGCACAATGATGATCATCTTCACTGACTTCTGCTTGGAGCGGTGGGCTGCCAGGCGTCCCCTCTGGCCCTCCGCTCCCCCTTCAGATCCCCAGCCAAGCTCTAGAAGCTTCCGCACCATGAGGCCATAGCACACCATCACCACCATGAAGGGCAGGGCAAACATGAGAACGGACACGATTGAGCTGTACACCAGGAAGTCGTCGAAAAGCTCTGGGCTGGTGGTGTCGTAGCAGATCCGCTCAGTGTCCACATCCCTGGCCGAGATAACAGATTACCATTGTTTAGGATTATTAAATGGTACTGCTGCCCTGTTTGGCACTGAACCACAGAAAACGAGATTGGAGAGTTCATTTGAGCGGGTCCCACTAAGGCAGCCTAAGATAAGGTACTTGGCAATATTGGTGTGCCACAAAAATCAATAGTCCACAGATAAACACCCTTTCAGTGCAATTAACACAGACATAAAGTAAGCGAGGGAGGAGTGAAGGGGAGAGAAAAGAAAGAAAGACAACCATGCAAATTGGAATCACCTAGTTCTTGAGAAGTAGAGAATGGGTGCCTGGCAGAATAAAACACAGGCCCACACTGCCACAGAGACCAGCCTGGCCTGGCGAGGGCTGACCCAGTTGAGGGAGCGGACTGGATAGCAGATGCCAACGAACCGATGCAGACTGATACAGCACAGGAACAGAATGGAACCTGCCAGAGTGATAGATATTCAATACGTTCTTTTTCATACTGTATTTGTATAGCATACTTGAATCTTATCACTTCAACCATATCAGTTGGCATTTTTGATATTAGGACGTATTTCTTAGCAAATTCTCTTCATGATACGGTAAAGTATGATATGTATTGCATAGTGTGTCTGACATATTACGTTGTGTCATGTCTGTCTCATTGTGTTGTCTCAAGTAAGATTATATTACATCATATTGTATCATTTTGTATTATAATATAAATCAAATTTTATATATTTGTATATATTTGTATCGTCTGGGAAAGAGGCACTTTGAACAAAAGTGTCATTTTACATTCAAATTCTTCTTCTGTATCTTATTGTCTGGTATCCTGCCATTGTTTAGTGTATTATGTATTTTTTTGTATTTTAATGTATTGTTTCGTACTATATTATACCAAATCGTATCATATTGTATCATAGCCCAGTGTAGCGTACCCTGGTGTATTGTATCATGTTACAGGGCGTAGTGTCAAGTAGTATCATATTATATCTTATCCTATCGTATCGTATCTTACTGCATCATATCGCATTGTAGCCTAGTGTATATTGTGTCGTGAGGTATTGTATTATAGCATAGTGTGTTTGTTGTATCATATTGT
Source organism: Lateolabrax maculatus (assembly GCA_031216445.1). Taxonomy (NCBI): domain Eukaryota; kingdom Metazoa; phylum Chordata; class Actinopteri; order Acropomatiformes; family Lateolabracidae; genus Lateolabrax; species Lateolabrax maculatus. The sequence continues at coordinate 15,251,331 of CM062202.1, read as the reverse complement.
ATTGAGTCCTGTTGTACTGTTTATTGGGTCATGTCTTATCACCTTGTGTCACTTCACCTCATGTCATATTATACCATATCACATTGTGTCATACTGCATCATAATGTTTTCTTGTAGTAGATTATATTGTATGATATCATACCATACTATTACTGTATGTTTTGTTTTTTCATTGTATTGTACACTATATCATATATATATGGATGTCTTATATTACACATTCTATATTATACTCTTGTATAAATTGCTGTATTGTATGGGTCTGTACCATGCCATAACTGTACCATATAAGTTGGCATAAAACAGGAAGCGTATGATCTTGCAGAACGGTTCACTGAAGGGCCAGTCGTTCTCATCTGCGTAGTAATAGATGAGGAAGGGCAGGGTGAGGATGTAGAGTGAGTCACACATCGTCAGGTTGAACATGTAGATAGTGGAAGGCTTCCAGTGCTTAGTGCGGAACACGATCACATACAACGCTGTGGCGTTTAGCGCCAGGCCAATTACAAAGACCAGGGCATAGCTGACAGGAAGGAGAATGTACTTAAAATCTTCATTAAATTTACAGTAGAAGGCACTGATATTGGTTAGGTTGGTCATGTTGTTGTCGAATGTGGCCATCTTGGTTGTTAGAACACCTGAGGACAAGATAAGTACAAAGGAATAGATTAATATGGTGCATTTGAACCTAGAAGTGTTTTACTTAGTTAACTGTGGAAAAGTTATCATACAAACAGAAATAGAAATAGAGAAATAGAGAGTGTTGAGACACAGGAAACAGATTTGATTGCGAGAAAGTGACATCAACCCGGATTACATTTTAGGACGCCCCAAGTCATTCACTTTGGCATGCCTCAGCAGCACAGTTCAGTGTAATTCATTCCATGCTTAAGCGTAATTGACCTGCCCATTTCGCAATCAAATTTACCCAACGCAGCTTATAGCTTGAGTCATCCCATTTTAAAGTCACTGTTCATTTTACAGAAAGTAAATCATTTTAAGGCTGACTTCCTTTAATCGCCTTTTTAGTGGTTGAGTAAATGAGAGAATTGTGAGAGATAGAAAAAAGAGAAGAGGATACTTAAATGGCAGCACCTACATTAAATCATAACTGATTATCACATGCTATCTTAAATCTTTTTTTCTGGTGGAATAAATGAACAATTGTATTGGAGTAATTGTGCAAATATAGAAAGATGTGGGTTATATGGCTGCACCACGTGTGTAAATAGGCTACTGTTGAACCACCTTGCCCAACAGGTTTACTAAATCATCTTGACACATCTTGACACCTTGTCTCAGCAGCTTACTGAAATACATACAGGTCTAACCTTATTGCCTCTCCTTCTTACTCCCCCAAAAGAAAAACAAAAACATTTAACACTTAACTGCAGAATATTCAGACAAAGATTCACATAGACTTGCATTGTAACAACTTTTTACAAAACTTTTAGTGCAGCTCTGTTCTCACCCAGAGCAACAGAACTAATTCTGGCGCTTTGCATGTCAAAGTTTTACAAAACTACGTGGCTGTGAGAGGGAGAGACACAGGAATAACTAAAACCAGACCTTACTTTGATACCCTGTTCAAACCTTTCTTTCTGCTTTACTCTCTGGCATGCATGCTAGATTGTTGTCTCACTTAAACTCAGTCCATGTTTCTCTTCCTTTACAAATATATCTGTTTGTCTGACAAACTCAAGTTCAAACTGGCAATGCAACACCTTAAAAACTCACATGCAAACAAGACAGTAGTTGCTGGACTTACTTGTGTTTCAGTTAACTGATGAGTTAACCTACAGTGCTCTGTTTTTGTTCTTTCTGTGACATTATTTTCTCTTTATCAAAAAGATTGCCTCGTGCTTGCGCTGTTCCTTTTGCTCACTCCTTTTTTCTCTTCAAAACAGCTGCAGGTTAAATTTAACAGTTAACACACAGTACGGCCCCTTTTGTAGTCCCCCAAATTCTTCTGGGCTGCTGCCGCATGCCATTCCAAACTGAACACAACTTTAGTAATAAAGTAGTCTGTGTAGAAGAGAAAAAAACTAAATCATAAAGAAAGTACTCACACTATATGAATACAATTGCCCTTCAAAGACTGTCCTGCATTGGCCATCCTGTGTAACACATCCTCATTCTCATGAGTAGATGCACAGTATGTATTCGAGTGTGTTGTTCATGGCTGAATGCGTACTAAGATAATTGAGTGGGTGAAGGCATGTGGAGGAGTGTGCCTGTCTTACGAGTTGTAGCCTGTATGCAGTGCAGCCACGGCTGGGCTTGACTCATAGATAATTATCTGTTAGTCAAACAGACAGTGACCAGGAAAAACCTTACACCCTAAACTGTTCAAACATTTATTTATTTTGTGGTTAGTTTGGTAAAATCAGAAAGACATTTTTATAAAATTTGAAAGTCGATAAAAACAGAAGTAGTTCTTAATTCCTATTGAGACATGTAATTATTACTATGATAAGTATAGGCCTATATAATTATAGAAAATTGTTTTTCATTGTAACCTAGCTTTTGATTTGACCTGGAAATTTGAACCAAATCTTATGACAATTATTCCTTTTTTTTATTTTTACCACCAACTCAAAGACAAAAAGCCTTTTGAGGACAGGTAAATCATAATACAAACATACAGCTATTAGCATAAAATACATAATATATGGCCCTTTTTTTGTCCCCACCAAAATCCATGGGCCTGAAAGCCATACTGACAGTCACCATGAATTTTGAAACCCCAATATACAAAGAATATCTAAGATTACCTGGGGACTTCTCACATGGCAAAATGAGGCAAATAATCAAAGTATGAATGTAAACTAACCATTTATGCTGCTTTTAGTTTAATTACTTGACTGTTTTGACTGTAAAATCTCTTACCTTAGTACGGCAAAAGAAAAATAGATGCTCCTAAGCCAAATCACAAGAAGAATAATAAACCAAAAACATCTTGGCAGAATCCCAACAAACACAATATGATCCAACAACGACTGTCAGCCATTTTCATCTGTACCACTGTTAGAAAGTTGTGTGTGGGTGTTAAAAGATGTGTTTGGTTTCTCTGAATGTGAGTGTGTGCCTATATTTGAAAATGTATGTGTTAGATTGAGCGTTATACTGAGAAAAAAGGTGAGAACGAGTACTTAATGTCTTACCTAACCCACAAACTCCGTATTAATGATTACACGACCCTTAACCTTAACCTTGGCCATGGCACGTAGGAGGCATGAAGTAGACCTTCCAGCTATTCTTTGTCTTTTTCTTTTGTCTAGCCAAATGAATGCTTCCAGGGAGTCATATATTACTTCCACACACTTGACACAATGCTACTCCGAAAGCTTACCAACCATATGACAATCTGTTGTAGTTTGGCATTGGTGGCACAGACGTATGAACCATGGGCAGAAGTATTTCTGGGCAACAATAACATTCACTGCATTCCTTCCTACCATTAACAAGTATGTCTTAACCTTGAGAGGTTTGGGATTTTGACTTTACAAAGGGCACCCTGGAAAGAGGGTGTAAAGAGAGGTTCAAATTTCACGAAATAAAGACAAAGGCCCAATTATGTATGTAATGTATGTATCTATTTGCATAAATGTTTAGTCTCCCCAATGCACTGCAACATCATTTTCTTATCCCACAACCTCTATTTTAGCACCTGGCTAATTTTAAACACACAAAAATACACGTGTAGCTCCTGCTGGTGCCAACTCATTACAAGGGTTTCAGACACCATCCATTGTACTGTGTTCCTTTAATTGTTCTCTCAGCACCCACTTATAATGAACCCAATTGACCCTATTTTATCCCGTCTACTCCCTGATATAGATGGATTGTTTTAAAATACTAAATAAATGATAGCACCTAATAGCCTTCAATAAATGCATTATTTATTTGACGGACATTATTATTTTAAATCAATGTTTATTTTGATTTGCGTCATATCTACAATTTCAGCTGGATTCGGCTAAAAATAATATTCTTAATTATGAAAAAAAAAACTAGGGGCTAAAATTTGGTAAAACGTCTTTTGTTTTTCAGTTTGTTTCTTTGTCTATATCTTGTTTTTTTGGGGTTTTTTTATACTGTTTTTCGTCCTAGTCCGTGATCGATTTTTCCTCGATCGACTGCGGTTTCTTGTTGCTATGCAGGTCTGCAGGACGCAGCCTGCTGCTGTCAGTATCAGGCCCCCCCCCCATCCTCCTCCGCCAGGATAAACAGTCCCATGTCTTATTCATCACCCTCGTTGCCCTCTGATTTTGCGTCTGAAGCACCTCCGCGCACACACGCTTTAATGGAAGGTGAAAGGAGAGAAAAAGGCAGAACAAAAAAAAAAAAAAAAAAAAAAAAAAGGTTGCGTCTCCGCCGCCGGTGTTTGTCATCACACACACACCGGGGGCTGCTGTCCTGCCTCTCGGACACTTCGCGGCGCCGTCGAGCTTAGTTGGTGGAGGGGTTCCCCGTTAATACCCCCCCTCCTGCCCCCGCACCTCGTCCCTTCCCTCCGCTTTTTTTTACTCCCCCCCTCTCCGCCTGTCTGCTGCTGCCCCGCTTCACAACACGGCAGCGCACCAGTCCTCGAGTTAGTGGCAGCCACCGACACGAGTGTGTCCAGTCTCTCTCCAGCAGCGCCCGCTCGGCACCAACCAGCCATTTATCATCAATCATGGCCGCCGGAGTACAAATTTAACTCCCGTCTTTCCTCCCTGTCGTCTGGAGGGGAGGATTTTTTTTTTTTGGGGGGGCTGAGGAGAAAAACAAAACAAAACAACAACAAAAAAAAAAAACATTATCCCCCCCTCTCTCTCCCCTCACACTGACTCGGATCTCCTCTCGGAATTACGATACATCTCGCCCGGGAAACACCATCCATGTCAATACTCCACAATGCAGCCGCCGCCGAGGAAGGTGAGTGACTCGCAGGAGCCCCGTTATGTTTTCGGCTCGGGGCTGAGCGGACAATGACAGGCGGGTAACGGCGAGGCAACGTCGCGGCTGCCGCGGTTCACCGGGCGATGCTGCGGGGGCTCGAGGTTATTAACGAGAAAGAGAGAGAGGAAGGGAGGAAAAAAAAAGAGAAGAGCTTCGCCAGCCACCATTAGCAGCGTCCGGCTACTCGGTAACCTAGTGACGTTCACGGGCATCCGCGCAGCCGTTACAGCCGTTACACGTCAAGTAACGGCAACGGCCGCTCCACACGCGGCGGTTAGTGGAGGAGAGATGCTCGGTGTCTTTTCTCTGCGTCTCGTCGGGGAAATAAGTTTAAAATATAAAACAGAGAAAAGACAGTGGCGTTTGCACGTTGGCGTGCGGCGGGGGGGGGACGGTTACGGCTGGTAGCGGTGCGGACGCGAGAGCGGTCCACGGTTTGACGGCAGCGTGGTGAGGCGCCGGTGTTATTTTTTTTTTGTTTATTGTTTATTTATTTATTTTTTCGCTGGTTTATGTAACTTATCGTGAGGAGTCGCGCAGACAGACGGGCACAAACAAGAGCTTGGGGGGGGGGGGGGGCTTCTTGTCTCAAGACCTTCACTCCGCCCAGGGTCACATTATTTCACCAGAGGGTGAGCTGACAAAAGCTCAACACACACACACACACACTACACTACACACACACACACACACACACACACACACACACACACACTACACTACACACACACACACACACACTACACACACTACACACACACACACACTACACACCCACACACACACACAGTGAGGCTGGCAGAGCCATGTCTGATACTGACTTATTGATCCTGTATGGGCTGAGAAATGATGACCACAGTCCCCTACAGCTTGGCCCCCAGTGTGTGTGTGTGTGTAGGTGTGAGAGTGTGTGTGTGTGTGTGTGCGCGTGCACGAGGGTGTGTTGAAGCAGCTTGTCCATTGCTTCCTATGAGTGTGTGTGTGTGTGTGTGTGTGTTGTCCTAAAATAGATGCACGAGAGCCAATTACCCCGCTGTGAACCTCTGCACGGTTTTTCTCTTTAATTACCACATATCCCCCCCGGTGCCATTCATGCCCTGGGTTTCCACACACAGGCCGGCCCTGAACATGTCACATCATGTCTTCTAAACACACACACACACACACACACACACACTCGAGCAGGTCTTTTCGCCGTTTGGCGCCGTAGAGGCCGATGCTGTTGTCTCGTCCCACCGTGGGTGATCAGGTACACCATTGCGGTCATATATTTATTTTGTAAGATCCCGTTTGTCAGCTGTCAGTTTCTTTCCCGTTCAATTTGCTGTGAAGATACTTCCAAGAATAAAAAAGAATTTGCACGACACTGATGTGCTACCCTCTGCCAATGTGGTTGGCACACTCGGTACACTCAGCCCACAGCATCACAGCCAGAGTGTATCAGTATTTGGCTGTTGGATACTAATAATTTCTCTCCCAGTGCGGCACATGCAGCCCCTTAAGTGTTTTGTCTGTGTCTCAGCACATCTGCTTACAGACTGGGCTCATTTGAATCTCATATATTAGTTTTATGTGGCTTAAATTAAAGATGGGTGCTAATGAGGCTGAAAAAAGCAAATACATTGCTCCAGAATCTGTCTATCTATCTATCAAATATAAATAATGACACTGCTGGGGTTGGAGTTTTTGAGGCCGTATTTTATAGAACTGTTGTATGGATTTGTATTACTTAACATGTTAAGGTATTCCTATTAGGTTTGGACAATAAATACTGACATTATCAAAGTCTTACCGAACCAAATTTCTCAGTCTTCAATGAGTGTCCATAAACTGACAATAGTTACACAACCAATGACATGTAACAGGAAGTTGTCTCAACGAATCAGTATTTTTAAGTAACGATTCTGTAATTAAACAGGAGCAACAAATCGTAAGTGAGCCATCATGACACAAAGTAAATACATGCACTGTTTGAGGCAAATCAGATGTTTGGTTACATAACAGGAACCACTTTCTTAGTGATATAGACCTGCCTGCTGCATCAGCTACCACTACACCAGCTGAGCTCTTTTCCTTTAACATGACATACACTGAACTGAACATCCCTTTCACTTTGCCTCAGAATGAACATCTCCACATGCCATCTTCTTTTCTCTCCCCCCTTTCTTACTCACCCTTCACATTCTTCCAACTTCTGTCCCCATGCCCCACCACCCCCTCAGTCACCCTTCCTCTCATTTTGTCCCCCCATCTCTCTGTCACCCTTTGCCCTTCCCCTTCGTGCCCTTTCTCCCTGTGGTTTCTGATGAGTGATAGAAGGTGAAATCAAGTGCAGTCATTTTGCCCAGATAATGTAATGAACCACTCCCTCCTTATCTTCAAAGACCCAGGACATGAAAGAAAGGATCTCTGCAGTGTGTGTGTGTGTGTGTGTGTGTGCGCGCGCCAGTGTACTGTGTGTTATGTTGTTGATTGTTTTGTCTAGAACAGTCATGAATTTGCCCACTGTTACTCTGGTGAATAGCTGATGGAATTCACCCGACAATACACAATGACCATCACAGTGGCTCTGTATTTGCTGCCAGGAGTGTTTGTGTGCGCTCGTTTGTGTGTATATCAAGGGTGAGCTCTCTAGCTTTGTTAGCTTTTTGCGAGACTGTTTTAATGAGCGCAGGTTACATCCCCTGGTCTGGCCACCCAAATGAATTTGTGTGTGATGCAGTACAATTAGTATCTTTTCCCGATGCACATAAATGCTGTTACGGCCAGTGTCTTCAGTCACCTCTAAGTGCCAAAAGCCTCCTCCAGCCCCTCCAAAAGTCTGACAAAACCCGACACTGATTGTTACGTTGATGGATTACTGATGGGAGTGTGTGTATGTGTGTGTTCCTTTCAGGTGACGCTAGAGCTGAGCACACTTAAATGGATGACAGGTGATTGGCAGATAGATTGATTGATGGGGGTTAAGTTGTTAGTGTGTGTGTGTGTGTGTGTGTGTATGTGTCTGTGGATCTGTGTGTAAGCCACAGCGACTCAGGAAACCCAATACTAAAAAACATAGCATTCAGAAGTCGAGTTCCCCTTTTGCACAGTCTACATCTCAGAGCTAAAAAAATCCTTCTCTGACTTTCTCTGTTTTTATCTCTTTCCACTCCTTTGTGACGCATATCAATTCAATGAAAGAAATCACAACAGAACAATGTGTTCACTTGGATTCACCTTATCAGTGCACTCGATGAACAGAGTGAATGTCCTTAATATTTTGGTCAGTACATTCAACAGGAAATTAACCAGCAACAATTTTGATAAGCTATTAATCAGTTAATCAGGCAAAAATGTCAAGTATTCCAGTTTCTTGCTACTCAAATGTGATGATTTACTGATTTTCTGTGTTGCAAATCATTTCGGATTGACTATTATTGGCTTTTGGAATGTTTGTTGGATGAAACAAGGCATTTTGAAGCAGTTCCCTTGGCTCTCAAAACTTCTTAGAGTCCAAGGTCACTGTTTTTTGCATTGGGAGATTTCAGAAGAAGGTAGTTACAGTCCTGCTGGATAATGCTACTTTATTTGTCACATTGGTGTGTGACTTTTGGTGATTTTATGCAACATTTAATCTAACTAGGGCTGGGAGATATGGCCACTAAGAAAAAAATCATTATTAGTTATTAATGAGTATATGGCTTTCAGGCAGGTAGAGGCATTCGCAGTTTACGGCCAGGAAAAACAAATATTTTAGCTCTACTATGATAACCAAAGTTTCAGATGATATCTAGTTTTATATCTCATCATTGATATTATCAGTGTGGAAGGATACATCATGAGTTGTTTGTTTTTTTTGTAGGTGAATATGAGCCACGAAATAACTAACACACATGCACGGCAGACGGATGAGTTAATGACAAATCCTTTGCTTTTTGTTTCCTCCAGGTCAAAGTGACACAGGAGCTGAAAAACACGCACACAGAGCAGACGACAAGACTGCACTTTAAACACCAGACTGAATGTGACCTGCTGGAAGACATGAGGTATGAACACATCTGCATCACATGCGTGTACCAAAACAATGTGGTCACAATCCTGATACACTCACCAACTGCGGGAAGATTTAAAATCTAGTCATCATTACTGACTCTGATGTGCACGGCATGCAAACTTGGACACGGCCACGAACAATGAGAGAGAAAGAAGGAAACAACTAATGAGTGAGGGTGGAGTGGCATGAGAGAGAAAAAGAGGAGGAGGAATGTTGTCATATTCCAGTTTTTTGAGAAGGACAAAGGGTCGGGAAAATGACGAAGGAATTTCCTGCTGCCCTCTTCCTGCTGGCTGACTCTGTTTCTTTCTTCCTCTCTTTCTTATTTTCCTAATTTTATTCTGTATCTCTCTCTGTCATCTTTTCCTTTTCCCTCGGCTCCACTTTTTTTATGTCTCTTTTGCTTTGACAATCTTTCTGTCCAAAGTCTCCATATCTCTCCTTTTCATTTTGGCTCAGCTCTGTTTACTCATGACGTGTGAGTCTGGCAATTTTCCCTTTTGGTTTTGGCAATGGGAAGAAAACCCTGGTTCCTTCACACGCTCTCGTTTTCTGTGTTGACTAAGCATTGATTATTTATGACAGAAAACTCTCAAATACTCTCTTGCTTGTCTGCATCCATCCCTGTCTTTCTCTGTGTTTCTCACTTTCACGCTTTCTCCAGCTCTTCTCTCTCTGTGAGACTTCCCTCTCGTTTCTCTCTCCCACTCCTCCTTTCACTCTTGAGGGCAGCTCCAGCTGTTTGAGAACAGATTGCCTTGTTGCTGCTGGGTCTGGGAGCGTGAACAGGGCCCTGGTCTCACTTGTGGGAGAGAGGGAGAGCCAGTTTAGCATATGCAACCACAATGTGTTAGTTCTGTCAATCAGTGAGGGATGGAGCTACATGCCACTGGATAAATATCTTTAAATTGACTTTTTTAATCCTCATGGTTGAAATACGCTTATTGCAGTGTTCCTCTAACCTTTTATGTTTTGTAATTATTTCTGAAGAAAATTCTCATGGTGGTAAAGTCAGGAGTAGCAGGGGGGTTCAGTGATTAGGGAAACTGCCTTTTCGTTTGGGAGACGTAGACTCAAGCGCCTGCAGCAATCCTTGAGCAAGACACTGAGGCTCCACTAGTTTTTCTCTTGGTGATGTGGCAGTCTTCTGACCTGACGGTAGTGATGGATATTTTTGTAAGATAGTCATGAAAGATCATAAGGGTTAGGGTTATCTGAAATTCAGATGAATCAAGATGGCTGTTCAATACACACTGACTTTGACCACCGTCACTGTTGTCAGAACCAGCTGTTTTTTCAGCAGCACAGTACCTTAGGTGCTAAAAGGCAGCAGCTGGCCAAACTGTCAACTGTCTTCACCAATACCACTGAAATGACTGATCTGTTCAATGGACAAAAATAGTTTACATGTGGCCTACATGAAGTATACAGGAAGAAAATGGGCATTGTGTTTATTAATTGATTCTTTCTTTTTTTTATACCCACAACTCATAGTAAAACCATGGTTCTTTATCGCTGCAATAGATGTGTGACATGCGTCTCTCAGAGTTGGTGTACATTTGAGGAAAGAAAAAATCTGTTCCTTGAGAAGCAGGCGTCTAGAACAATGATGGAGGGGTGGATGGCCCTTTTGACTGTCCTGCGAGAGCTCTGCTGGAATATTTCTTTCGTCACTTGTCTGTCAAAGCTTGATGTGAAGTGGTTATAGGGCTGAAATCACAAGTTGATTTATTGATTAGTTGATCAGCAGAAAAGTAATTGTCAATGATCTTGCTAAACATTCCCTGGTTCCAGCTTCTGCAGTGAGAGGATTTGCTGCTTTTCTCTGTTTTACTTCACTGTAAATCAAATATCTTTTGGATTTTGGACTAAGAATAAGACATTTGAAGATGTCACAATGGACTCTTTTTTTTAATATATTTTCAGAAATTGTATAGAATAAACAATGAATTATTTAATCGTAAAAACAATTGACACATTTCTTAAATAATCAATAGTTGCATCCCTGCATAATTAACTAACCAGATTATTTAATTATTACGTCATTGAGACATCAAGCTTTAGCTCTTGTAACAAATGTGTCCCCAACTGTCCGGACTGTAATGTTAATAATGCAGCAGGGATTTCCACAGGAAGAAGCAATTATCGACCTGTCCCCATTCAGGGTCACAATGCAGAGCTGATAACTGCAATGATGCCGGCGAACAGTCAGTGAATTGACTACAGTATGAAGCTAGTCAGTTGGTTAACACTGGAACATTTACAGCAATGCCAATTCATGTGTATTGTCCTTGTAAAAACACACTTTTGATGGCCCTGGACTGAAACTAAGACTCTGAAATTGTACATGTAGACTCTGTAGATCACTTGGCTAGACTTTTGCTAAAATTCTAATTTCATGCCAACTAAATAACCTCCAAAAATCATCTTTAAAATAGCTGGACCCTACAGGACAACCAAAGTGTGGCCATGTAATGAAACAGATACACGGCTGACAGACACACATTTTTCCTGCATAAAGCCTACAGTAGATTTTAACTCTTAAATCTCAAAATCTGCTCTGAGGTTATTTACCCTAATTAATCCACACGCTGGCTTTAATCAACACACACACACGCAAACACACATGTGCGTACACAAGCTGCTAGTTATAGTGCATTCAGCCTACAGTATGCCTTTACTGATTGTAAAAGGTAAAAGGGGAAAGTAAAAAAATATATATATTAAAAAGATAGAAAGAACGAAAGAGAAAGGGCAGTGTATTTAATCCCCTGACTGCATTTTAACTGGACTAGTTTAAGGAGAGAGGATAAGAGAGAGAGAGAGAGAGAGGAGAAAACGTTGACGAGTTCATGGAGTCAGGGAGTCAACTTGGTGTCCTCAATCCAGCTAAATCCCCCATACCCTTAGGTCTGCCTCAACTGCTACACACACACATACTGTACACACACACACACACACACACACACACACACACACACATCACCCAGTGTAAACCATAAACATAGGCAAGTCTCATACGTACTTATATGCACCTCATACACATTTGTTAACATGGACCTAGCTTTTTATATACCCATGTACCCTTCCTTTTGCTGAATAAGAACATACTTTTACTTTAACAATGGAGCTGTAACACATTTTCAATATTGCAGTTGTGTTATATTGGCTATATCTGTAGATTTGGAGCAGTGATTGAAACCAAATAGCAAAAATGCCATCATCATGATATTATGCATAGTGCCATACTGATGGCCTTTCTGCAAAGGGCAAAGCATGCTTTGCCCTGAAGCACTGCGTTCAAAATCTGTTCTCATGATTAGCAAGATATGGTGTGGCTTACAACAACATACCCCTCTATGAAAATGGTATTTGTTTTGTTGGAAGAGAACTTGTTGTGATGTGAACTGCATGATTTTGAAATTTAGTCTAGATAGAGTGCTTTATAAAGAATTTACAAAGAGCAGCATCGATTGTGGAGATGACAGTAGTGAGAAAACAAAGGATGAAAGTGCTCGTTTTTGTAGCCGATGCCTGGACTGGACTACACTGGACTGGGCTGGACCAGAACTGGGGCCCTGATGGGATTTAGGAATTTACCCCCCATGTCTGTGGTTTATGTGGCACATTTGCATGGGATAAATTAAATTTGGGTTTCACTCAAATTTATTGACCGAATCCTAGGAATAATCTGCAGATATCATTAAATCCTAATGGGTCTCCATGCTGAGTAGCTAGATTGGCCTCCCCAGTTTCAACCCAAAATGCTATCAGAGTCCTCATTAATGCTTTTCACTCTAGCCTCCATAATTTGGGAAGAGGAGGAACAGAAAATCAAGGACTCATTGGGAGAAAAGACCCAAATTAATGCAATGCTGATTCACACCCTCCTAATATAATTAGGTGGCCTCTGTATTTGGCGAAATGACACCACAAGCAACCTCTGCCGTTATTCAAAATCACAAGAGGACACCATGTAAGACAGATAATAAACATTACAAATAAGAATTAAACCAAAGCATCTCATCTGTTATACAAATTATAATATAAATATATACTTTGTACAGTATCTAGTGCACTGAAATACCACAACAACACTGTATAAACAGCCATTAATTTTAATGCAATGCAATATAACGGCCCTGCAATGAATCCTACCTTTGTGATGCTTATGTTATTTAGTGTTTAATGAGACCGTGTGTGACAGTAGATTCAATTGGCCTTTTTGGAGGCTGTAGTTTATGGTGCTGTTGCATCTGAAAGTACTTTCTAATATGTCTAATATTTTGTCAATGGGAAGAATAACCAGACAAAGAATTTAAGTTAAGTTCTCAGCAACTGAAAATAATCTGTTCTAGCAGTGGTACATTTAATGCAGTGCTCTTAAAATAAGTTTGTATCATTACCATCATGGTAAAGTGTTGTAAAAGTGGCACAGAATTTGAGTCATATATATAAATAACATGTGATATTTGGTCGATAATATTATAGAGTATTTCTGTTTCTGGTTTTCTCTTATTATGTGCCACAGCAGTATTTTCAGGATTGGTATAATAGAAAACACTATGCTCAATTAACTTCAGTCCCCGTCAGAGCAATGACGACAGATTTCAATTCCTACAATTGCCTCTAATTAATTAACCATGGCAGTGCACTAAGCAGTCAGTCAGTGTTGAAGCTTTATTCTGTGACAGATTCAAGTGTCATACCTCAAATCATCCTGAATTGTGACAAAGTGACATCCACCGTCTCTGACTGAAAATTGCATTTGTTTTATTGCATTGTTTGAAGAATGTCTTCATGTCTCCACAGAGATCCCTTTGACCCCTCATTTCAGAAACCACAACTGATAAGAAAAATAGTTTGCTGCGATGTTATGGCTACATTCCTTCACTTACTGAGAGGGAACAGTTTCTGGTATATCTTGGTCAACTCTTTCTGCTCCTGTTTCCATTTCAGATTTTTTCACAACAAGGTAATAATATTCTGACTCTGGAATTCTGTTTTCCCTTGACCTTCACCACGTGACAGTCAAAGCACAGGGTTGGTTATAGCAAAAGGCCTTTGAGACAGATAGGAAACAAACTGCATGATTCAAACCCCAATTTTAAGCCTTATTTAGCCCTAACAACTGGTTTTTCAAACCTGCAGAGAGTCTCTACTGGTCTGGGCAAGATTGAACATGTCAGAGAGCGTTCGGTAAATGTTATCTTGCACTGTTTGAACATTTTTAATGATTGTGTCCTGAATGAGCTCTGACCAGTAGGAGCATTTTTGGTTTTTACAACAGGAATGAGAAGTAGTGGGATGGGTTTGTATAAAGCTAATGTCTTCAATGCTAGCACACAGCCCCTTAAAGAATGAATTTATACTAACATGATTTAATGGCATTAACATCAGTCTATTAACTTATCAATTGTATTGTATTCTGAAATTGAATAAGATGTTTTTGTCTACTTGGTTTTGGAGTTGAAAAACTAAAGTCAATCTGCTCTATTGTGTCTTTTGGCGATCACGCAGTGTGAAAACACGACCCCCCTCCTCCGCCTCTGTCTCTGTATGTGACTCATGTTGCTTATCCTGTTGTCACTGATCTCAGGCTGCGTCCTGTAAACCATTGATCTCAGTGGTTTTCCCACGTTTGATCATTGCCTCTGTCTGCCTTTACAAGCACATACAGTACATACACTTAGAGTCCACTCCCAAGCACTTAAGTATTTCCTGTCAGACGCACACTCATCTGGGTTTTTTTTTTTTTTTTCCCTTAATTCTCCATGCACAGCTGATGCTGACACTGCTTTCTGACTTGTGCACGATACACTTACAAACATACACACATGATGGGCAGACGGAGTGGCGGGGTAGAGAGATAGATGAAGGGGGGAGAAGGGGTAGTTGAGAGTGGAGAGAGTGCAGAAAGGCAAAGAAGACGGGATAAGAGTAAGGAAGGAACATGGAGACACAGGGAATGAGGAAAGCAAGTGTGAGGAATACAGAGTTCCATACAAGCGTCTTAGGAGAATAACTGTGTATCCCATAATACTAGCCAAATAACCACTCAAGACTCACCCTGAAAGGGCTGACCCGTTTATTTAAATTCTGCTTTAAGAAAAAACACAGTACAATACAAACACACCTCGTGGTTGTGAGATATTTCTAGATGGTAATTGGGTGTCCATATTTTGTCCATATTTACATGTGAGGTAAATATGTCTAAAGCCTAGACATGTCCCAGTGAGGATGAGCGTTTGTCTGTGTGTGTCCATGTGTGTATTGGTGTTTACTTGACTTGTATGTTCTCACTACTACTAGGGCTGCCCCTGATTTTTTTAATTCGAGCAGTAGTTGTTAGTTCAATCCATTAGTCGACTAGTCGTCGCATGTTTATGATATTGCTTAATTATTTAAATATACATTGGTTTGAGTTTTAAGTTTTAAATGACTAACGTTTGGTCGACTATTAGGGGGCCGTCCTAACCAGTACACAAAGAAACTGATATTATAAGATATATTTTTAGTTTTTAATACTTTCTAATTGATTGGTTACCTTGCCTCATATCTCTGCCACAGCCAGTTGCAGCTACTGAAATTGAGTCACCCAAATTCAGTATTGGGAGTGACAGCTCACTTTTTACCACTGCTTTCCGCGTTCTTTTGCACATTTCATTCTACAGCTGAATTTCTAAAGAATTCTTAAGTTGAACATTAGTCAGGTTTCTCAAGAAAATGCTGTCTGCCAAATACAGTGAGAGTAAGTGCTTCTATGGGCGCTGTGGCTTAGTTGGTTAAAGCGCCTGTCTAGTAAACAGGAGATCCTGGGTTCAAATCCCAGCAGTGCCTTTTCTCCAGACCTGAGGGAAGGGAATTGTCAGCCAGCCACTTAACCAAAGCTGCTTGGTTAAGGTCAGTGAAAGATCAACTAGAAAAAAAAAAACAGAATTAGTGTCTTAAAACACTTAGTTAAATGCCTTTGCCACTTTCATATGGTTTGACAAAGTTTAATATTTGCTAGGGCTTAAATGCTTCCTGTGTAGAGAAAGAAATAATGAATAAATGGGGAATTACATCTCATACAATCAACTGCTCCTGACTGTCACACATTTCCATCATTCCTTTTACATATTAATGGAACCAATGACAGACTTTACAACATAATCCACTGATCAGTGGCAGTATGTTTCATGTCACCAACTAAGCACTACGGACATTGTTTTCTGGATGGGTGGTTTGGGTTCATGCAGGGTGCTGTGGCTTAGTTGGTTAAAGCGCCTGTCTAGTAAACAGGAGATCCTGGGTTCAAATCCCAGCAGTGCCTTTAACACTATCTTTCCAAATGTCTCATACCATTTCATAACAGATGCATCATGATGAAACGTCACTCTAAACATGGTAATGTAAAAATAAAAAGATTTGGCTTAAATTCTTAAACTCTGTTTCAGAATGTGTTGTTACAGTGGAAGTGTGTACAGGTTATGGTGTTTCACTCCAATATGTTGCTTTTATGGAAGCTGTTTTTCGAGGTAGCCAAGCTAGAGATCATCCTTTCCAAGGTCATTGACAGTGTGGCTCTAGGTATGTTAAGGATAGTGAAATATAACTCAATATAACCCACTCAGGTAAGGTTCGGCAACTTAAAATGCTTGGTTAAATGCCAAATTTCTTTTCCCTTAATGTATTTCAGCTAGGGCTGAAATTGTATCAGACTGATACAATTAGAGATGGGAGTCTACTGAAGGGAAGTACACTTCACACAATACACACACATGCCCATGCATTTGTTTACATAATAAGGGAACTAATAACATTTGTGACAACATTATCCATTGGTCAGAGGCAGTGATGAGTTCTGACACATGTAGCTGTCCACAGTGCGCTGCAGGAGGCGTTGTGACTTAGGTGGTTAAAGTGCTTGTTTAGTGAACAACGGTTATCCGCTTTTTATTTAATTTTCCCAGACATTAATTCACACTTTCAAAAGTGCCCTCTGAGCCAATGACACAGGGCGCTGTGGCTTAGTTGGTTAAAGCGCCTGTCTAGTAAACAGGAGATCCTGGGTTCGAATCCCAGCAGTGCCTTTTCTAAGGAAGGTAAGATAATGTTTGTGTGGTTAAAGGCACAGGCCATCATTTGTGATTATTGCTAAGGTATCTTTAACCCCCCCCCCCCCCCCCAAAAAAAAAAGTGTTCAAATTTCAGACAGAATGTAAACTTCTTATATTAGACCAGTTGTCGTACTTGTGATAAGTTTACTTATGTTATTACCCATATACGTATAGCCAACTTATAAGTCAAATCTCAGCAGTGCCTTTTCAACTGGCAGGCAAAGAGCTGTTCTCAGATGTCATCCTGAAATTACCGTAGAGGTGCTTTTAGAAAAGCAATATTCTCTGTTGCAGTCTACTTTATTATTGGGCTTCCTGCAAGTCATGATTTGTAACCACAATGCATGACATTTATTTATCTTTGGGATGAGATTACACTTACAGGACAACTCAGGAACATTACTTAACGCTATGACTTGAAAATAAGGCTGCAAGTTCAGTAGATCTATTTTTACAACAACAAATTTCCAGTACTTGCTAAAGACTTGTTATAATTTATTCTGACAACTCGGCCTGGATGGCCAGTAAACCCTTTTTCTCTTTCATCTCACTGATCAGGTACAGATGTGGCATAGCTGAGCTACTCATTAGTCTTTGGGGTTGTATGCATATCATTTTTGTTTGGAAACTGGACAGTGGAGGCACATGACGGCTGAAACCTAGTCTATTCTAAGTTGGAAGAAGCTGCAGTGGATTTGTTTATAAAACGCTTGTATATACACAAATTCATGATAATTAGCCACTGAAATAGCGTATATGTCTGTTGCACACGAGAGGCTCCATACACAACAACAAAGCTGTGTTTGTTGGGGCTTTGCATTACTGACACGAAGAATAAAAAAACGGCTGTCACTGCTGATCTAGTTGAGCTTAGAACCGAGCACAAACATCTATCCAACAGCAAGAGTGAAGAGACAGTTTCAACACATACACACTGACATTCGTGATCACCAAGCGTCATGTTGCAAAGTAGGGTGACTTTGTTCAGCTCATTTTGATGTAAGAGATCACATAAATGTTGTTATTACATAGAATCATAATCAAAGTAAGTGTTGTTAATGTGCGTATTATGAGTTTAATCAGCAGATTCTCTCCCAGTTGAATCCGTATATAGATTTGTTTCAGGGTTTGGGCATTTATTTATCTTCATAGACATGACATTGGCTGTTGGCTATTAGTTGAACCATTGCTGGCTTTCAAATCAATTTCAAAACACCGTGCCCCGTGTGAGGCTCGAACTCACGACCTTCAGATTATGAGACTGACGCGCTGCCTACTGCGCCAACGAGGCCTGCAGGGAGGGACGAGCACACTCTTTTTGTTAGACTACAGACCCGACACCGAAGGGCGGGGGTGGAGGCGTCTGGTGATCAGGGGAGGGAGCGTGTAGTATTTCAGCTGACATGCACGGGGGAGGAGTTAAACACAGAACACGTGCTCCAGCCTCTTGCAGTAGATCATTGACAGTTGGACGTGTTGCAGTTTTCGGTTGCGGCGCTCTGTGCAGACTGTAAAAGACTGGTTCAGACAATAAGGATGTTTCATGTCTCTTTTCAGATATTAAACCCGGAAATCTAAAGCAGCCTCTGTTTAGAAAACAGACGGAACTCAGCAGGTTTAACACAAAATGATGCCTTGGGAAACATTTGACAAGAAGCACTGCCCTATTTGTTTGGGCTGTAATTAGCATAGAGAGATTTGGCAGTAATTATGCTGTCTACGCTTACAGTTAGTGTTGTCTTTCTCTCTGTGTGTTCCCCCACTGTTTCCATTTCCAGTTGTTGCTCGATTGTGGCTGTTAAATTCCCTCACACAGTCTGAGTTCATTTTGACAGGATTGGTTAAAATTTAGTACTACAATAAAAAAAAAAAAACATGTAATTTATTATTACATATGCATAGGATATATCCTTGGGCTACATATTCAGTGCGGCTTTAATAGAAGATTTAAAACTGCACTCAGCGAAAGGCCTACAGTCATTGCATTTTCAAAACAGCCTGGGGGAAGCAGTGTCAATTCTTTAAGTCATGTTAATTTAACACCCAGCTAAACAAATACTGGTCTGTGATTTCATGTTTTGTCAGATATTTTGATTACATTTGATTCTTCTTGCATTAGGTTTATTTTAACTGGTGCACTTGAATTCAATTTTCCAAACAAATATATATATATATAGATTTATATAGATAATATAGATTTCTTGTAACTGATTTGCCTTATATATATATATATTTATATTTGCCTATTTTTTCACCTACCTGTTATGTGTGTACATAACAGCACTGTGTTTGTTTTTAACCAAACTTTGTTCCGTTTTGTTGACCTTGTTGTAAGCACCCAGAACCAGCTCTCCATGTAGGGCTGATAACGCTGCTGGACACGGGAATTGTCGCAATTAACTCGAATAATAGCTTGCCTCCTGCACATTTAGGCTAGCCTGGCAATGCCACACTGAATCGCAAATGCGTATTCGTCTGGAAGCTCTCAAATCATTTTCGATTTCCACGTTATCCACGGGCAGAGACAACCAATCAGGGCGATGAAACACTGTCCTGTCAGACGGTACGTCCTGTCAGAAGTTCAGCAAACACATATTTCTTATCAGCATAAAGTTTAAGTGCAGTTGTTTGCTCTTCTTTTAGACAAAATTTACAGCCCAGTCCGTTAAATACTGCCACTGTAGCCAGCCGAGAGACACGGTAGTGCCATGTTGGATATTTACAAAGATACCTGAATGGCGCTCGTCTCTTTCAGTCATCGTATTAAACCCGCCTCGTACTAGATTAACGCTTGTGATTGGTTATCCCGATAAATCGGCAGAGTAATCAGTTTGATGGGAGTTGAGCCAGACGTATCTGCCAGAGCAAATGAGCTTACAGATTCGTCTGGTTCCCGGCTGCATTTAGGCAGTAGTAGCATTATAAAATCATAAAATCGGCCAGAAGGTGTAGTACTTGGTGCCATCATTCTATTTTACTTAATTACTTTCCTTGAATATCTTCTAACATCAAAGCAGGCAGTTTAGCCGGCCGGTGGCTCAAGAGGTAGAGCAGGACGTCTACTAATCGTAAGGGTTTTGTTGTTGCCCAGTTACAACCCAACCACTGTGGGATGCACAGGCCAGTGCATTCTTAGTGCCGGTCACAAGCCCAGTTAAATATGGAGGCACCCAGCGAAAATGAATTTCCAAATCAAATAGATAGATCATAAATTCAGATATCCACTGTGGTGACCTCTAACAGGAGCAGGTAAAAGAGGAAGAAGATGAAAATAATCTGTTTATCATAATTCACAGCAGTTGCCCGGCTAAGGATTGACCTTTCCAGTGCTTCAGGCGTGGCGCTGTGGCTTAGTTGGTTAAAGCGCCTGTCTAGTAAACAGGAGATCCTGGGTTCAAATCCCAGCAGTGCCTTTTCTAAAGTCCAGCATAATTGTACATGAATCACTACAGAAAGCTTTATTTCTATCTGAAAAGCAAAGGCTTGAGGTGATAATATATTTCTTTTATGAAACTTTATTATGTAACATCTGTAATGTCATTGAGATCAAGATCTGAGACTGAGGGAGACACAAAACACAGAAACAATCACAGACACTCCTAAAAAGATTTTAAATATCCCAAGTTAGATGAGACTAGAGTTTTAAAATCATTTATAAGTCAGTCAAGTCCTCGAAGACAGTGTTTTCAAGAAGAAGAGATGTTACATATTGAGGCAGCTTTAGTAGGAGTCATTTACAAACAACTTTTTGTTGTGAAGACCAACTTCTTCATATATTACACAATGATGAAGATGCTATTTAAATATAAATAGTCTAATTTATGTCAAAATACACAGGTAAAATGTTTGCACACTAGGTGAGGTCATCTCCAGTATACATGCTGCTTTGTTCATTCAGCAATCAATGCTGGTACATTTATCTGTCTGTGTAATCGTATAGGTACCTCACGTTATGTTTTTCATTCTGCACATTCCTGGGCACTGATAAGAGCTTCCACTGTCTCTGCTGCCAGGATGCTGTGTGATGTAGAGAGGGCAAGGGGAAAGTTTGTAATGGTTTGTGCATTTTGCGGATCATAGCTGGATAGCTTTTTTATTTATTTTTTCATTTTAAAACTGTCGAGCAGTAAAAAAAATGTGTCTCTCTTTTGCATAATGTTGAGGTCACTGAGTGCACTCCTGAAATGTCTGAGGAGACCGGTCATGATTGTTACACTTGTTCTTTTTTCATTACAGTGCAGAAACTATTTGTGGAAAATATATAATCTTCATCCTGTCATTAAAGTATATACAGTACCTCTGTACAATATAATTTATTTTACAAACGACAATTACTTGTCAACTGCAGTAAGCATTTGTTTGAACTCATAACAGTTATTTAATATTACATAAAATGTCCATCCCCTGCAGAAACTTAAACAAATCTTTGTTTCTTTCTCTCTCTGTAGGAGCTACAGTCTGAAGAAGGGACAGCTGGAGAGGGACTATGCACAGGTAAGACCGGCTGCTGAATACTTGTGTAGGTGGTGGAGGTTGAAATTATGTACTTAAAAAATGCTAATTTGAAAGAAACCTGAAGCCTGATCCAAAGGTTTAGAAGTAGTGTATTACTGTAAGCACTTAATATTTCCAATGCAACATCATTCACAAAAGCCTAATGCTTCGTGCTCTTACATTTTTTATTGTTTTGTAATTTCAGACTTAGAGGCTATTAGTCTGTGGTGAGTCAGTTCAGTGTATACCTTTTATGAAATAATATTTTAAGGTTGCTAACCTGAAGCTTGGGTTTTGATGCGATGCAATGGCTTAGTTGGTTAAATTGCCTCTCTAGTAAATAGATGAGCGCCTGCGTTCAAATCCCAGTAGTTCCTCTTCTATAGTCCAGTGCAGTATGGAGATTGTGGATCAGGGGAAGCTAAATGTGAAGTGCTGTCATCTCCCTGAGTAACGGCTGCGACCTACTACCTAGCTCCAGTGTACAACCAAACTAAACTGCTGTTTAAATATAAATGCTGTGATGGTGGAGGCCAATATTGGGTATAATGGTATATGCTGTATTTCAAACCTTTTAAAATTGGATTTTTAAAAACTGACCCAAATATTTAGAAGTTGATTGGAGTAATTGCTTTATGTTTCAGTGAAACCTTGCTGTTTTGCACATTACTTGCAGATGAAACCTTATAAAATAGGCCAGACAAAAGCTGAAGAATGTTTTGTTTGTTGTTGTTTTGTAATTTTTCGGTCTTAAAGGCAACCTATTTATGGTGATTCAATTCAATACGTTTTCTTTTGAGGTTGCCAACCTAAACAATGCTTCTTAGCCCACACGTATGGCACTGTGGTTAAGTTGGTTAAAGATCCTGTTTTGTAAACAGCAGTGCTTTTTCTAGAGTAAAGCACAGTTGTACTTGCGGTGAATGTGGGTGGGGGTAAGGGAAATGTGAAGTAGCAAACAAATATCTGTATATCAGACCACAAATCTTAGAACTTGTGCATTAAGCATTTTCTGTTTTCTGTTAAACTTGGCTGTTCTGCACATTTGTTACAGATTAAACTTAAATAAAACTGTTAAATGAATGCTTAAGGGTTTTGTGGGTTTTGTTTTAGGCAACTAGCCATAGTCATATTATTTTATGGTGTGATTGGTCTCTTCCTTTTTATACTAAAGTGAAACTGTTAAATGTTACATATTGCATTGTTTTAATAGTTGTAATGAAGCCTTGATTCTAATCGATAATATTCTGTATTACTATACAACAGTACAATATATACAGCTGTATGCAGCTACTGTATATTCAGCATCTTCACCCAATCTGTTGATGGAAGTGGGGCTGTATGCTTGATCACCTTACCTAATTAGAATAGAATTAAAAAAGGTTTTTGAAGGGAAGTAAATATTGTATGTGCAACCAAAATAGGTCAGGTGCTTGCAAAAATTAGACCTTCAGATTTCAAATGTATAAAAACTCACACATGTGCTGCAGGCCACATTTGGTTTCACTTCCCATACTCATGTTTGGTTATTCACAGGTGTTTCAGTGTCTCTTTCTCTCTTTCTTTTCGGCATACTTTCTTCATGTTTTTTCAGATTTATGAAATGCAGAGTAATCATGAATCTTGTAAGTCAGAGACAGCAATGTGTTTTGCAAAAAAAAAAAATAAAACTACTCAGCAATAGAATATGTAGCCATTTTTCAGCTTATACTGCTTCTTATTTTTGCCACGAGCAATTCTACCCAGTAAGCAACCCTAAATGTTCTGAGCAGTCAGAGTAGACAGGCAGTTGTTTAACAGGCAGGATTTCAATCTCAACTCCCACTCTCAAACCAACAGAAGGAGTGCTGTCTGTATTGGTTCATACAGCTTAAACACACTCTCTCTCTTCCTCTTTCACCGATGGCTTAAAGCCAGGCGGACCTAAGTAACAGAGTTTAAGTTCAAAATGCTCTTAAATTTTAAATATAAAACTAGCAATCACATAATGAAGAAGAAAATAGGCGGATTAATTGATAGTGATAATAATCTTTAGCTGCAGCCCCATTTACATCAGCTACTGGTTTTACATCAATTTTAAGAATTTACTTTTTGAGGAAATTAAATTGAACAGCTTTTAAGTAAAGTTTGTTGAAACATAGCTTTTGATCCCTTGAAACAGAAAATTGTTCTGAGCTAAAGGGCTATATGTTCAGCAACCTCAACAGTATTTAGACTTGAGGGAAGATGTTTGCAAGTGTTTATATTTCTAAACATGGTGGGCAAGAATGATTGCTTTCCTTACCATGAAATTATTTTCTCCCATTTGACAGCCACATTGTAGTGTGCAGCAGTTTTGTCAGGACACCCAAAACCAAAATACATTTCCCAGTAGAAGGCTGCGTCAGCATACTCCTCTTACTAAGCATTAGTTGAGTGGTGTCTACAGTAAGTAGAATCCAAGCAGGGCCTGTCGCCAACAGTGTGAAAGACTGTCTGATTTCGATTGTATTGTGATACTGCTCAGCGACACATGCACAGTCACACACACATCCATACAGACACTCTGAGAAAGTGGCAAAATCTCCTCCTGTAGCTTAATGAAAAACATTGTAATACATTACCCACCCAGCTCTTGACTACATATTACCATACAAACATTAACTCCATGCAGCTGTCCACACAAATAAGCCTGGTTTTGTAGCCTTAATATCCTTAATCCTCCATCCATCTCAAAAGATGAGAGGAGAGAGTGACGACGATGGGAAGAGAAAGGATAAAAGTGCATGTTTGTGTGTTTTTGAGCATGTGAGTCTTCATTCACATGTGGTTTCAATGATTAAGTGTGAGTTTCCTGCGGTCAACCCCTCTGGTTTCAGACACTCATTATCTCCCCCTCTCCCTCACTCTGTCTTGCTTTCTCTTTCACTATTCTCCCTCAGCACTGTCGTGTTCACCTTAGAAATAGAGGTTGCCTAGCAACAACCCCCTTACTCAGGAGGACAATGGATTCCCTCCTAATTGTAGATGTGTGCACGTCCATGTGTGTATTAATGTGTGGGAATGTCTGAATACAGTGGTTTCTTTTATGGATGCATGATGAATGGGAAACTGATTTTTGTTTCAACATCCGATAAGCAAACTCATCCTTTGCTCCCCTTACTCTTATCACAATAGCAATTTATTATAGCACGTCTGCCCTTGCCTCTTGTCTCTCTTTCCACAAGACACTCAGGTAGTCGACCACTGGCGGTTAGTTAGTGAAATTCTGCTCACTCATTGGCCCCCTCCTGGTGATACAGAGAGAAATCCAGCCAATCAGCTGGTCCAACAAAGAGACAGACAGAGAGAAAGTGAGAGGAAGGGGGGGGAGACAGACGGAGGGCGCAAGCTGTAAGGGACAGACAGAGAGGCAGGGAAAGAAATAGACATGAGCTACAAAATAGAGAAAGAGCTAGAGAAAAGAGCAGAGGGGTGGTGTGGAGAAGACAGCAGAGCGAGAAAGAAAGTGAAGATGCTGTCGTTTAACCTTTGTCCTTTCACTGTGTCAGACCAGACATCCCCTCTGTGAAGGAGTCAGCCCCAATTACCATCCGTCAATCAAAAGCTCCATGTTTTCTCTCTCTGTATGTGTGTGTGTGTGTGTGTGTGTTAACCTGTGACTGTTAACTATTTGTCCTGTATTCCCCCTCTCACGATCAACATTACTGGAATAGTTTTAGGATGTGGTCACACTTCACTGTACTGCCCAAAAAGGCCAGCCTGCTGTGACCGTCGCTGTGTGTTGGTGTCCTTCTGTGCTCTCGTAGTGCACTGTTACATGTAAATCACCCTTAACATTATGGGTGTTTTTCATGGTCTGTAAGTTCTCTAAATAAATCGTGGAATTCTTAACGTTCAGTTTATACATCAGATCTGAAATAGTCTACCCACAGTAGATAATCTGCAAATGTAAAACACAATCATAACAAGAGTTCTTTGTCATTTGTAACTTCATTTTCTCCTCTCCTCTCCTCATCTTTTCTTTTGTTCTTTCTTCACCTCCTCCGCTCTCTGTATTCATCTCACTTTTTCTTCTTTCCGTACATTGGCACATACCTTACATACCAAAAGATCATGCACACACCTATTATAGCCAAGTTATTAATTATGCATTTACCTCTAATGTATCTAATATGGCACCAATATTTGATCTACATTGACTCTGACAAGGTTAATAGAAGGGGAAAGACGTCTGAGAACTGGAGAGAGATAGCGATGAGGACGATTTCTCTTTCATCTCCCTTTTCTCTCTGACACACACATACAACACATGCAATACCGTTTTACAACATGTCATTGCTGTCTGTTGCAAAAAACAAAACAAAACAAAAGCATCATAGTTCTGCATTGTCTCTCACTCTGTCTTGCTCTTCTTCCTTTCACCCTCTTCTTACTTTTCGCCTGACTTTACCATAGCTTACTCTGCAGTTGTGGACGTCAAAGACATCCTAACACAACACACACATAGACATGGGCAGAAAAGTGCAGACAGGAAGAGACGGGAGAGAAAATCAAGTATATTGATTCAGGAGGAAGTTGAGAAAGTAAGGGGGTTGAAAATGCAGACACACAAAGGCAGGAAGAAATCAGAGAGAGACAGCAGATAGAAAGTGAGCGAAAGTGACTGAGCCCGAGACAGGAGAAAATACGTGAGTGGAAGAGCGAGAGTAAACAGAAGGCTGAAGTATCAAGGTGACTGCGGAGTTGTTTGGCAGGATGTGCAGCTGAGAGAACAGTGACGAATGGGTAGAGAGAGCAGAGTTGTGAGGACTAGAAACTGACAGTCATTAATAAATTATGATTTTAATTAAGTTTGCTCTAAAGTAATCATACATTGCTGTTGTTTGGACAGTTAATAGCTGCCTGGACACATTTTGGGTGTGGAAAATGAGAGAACAAGTCAACTCTAAACATGTCATCCTGCATGAAAAAATACAATATCCTTTCAAGCCAACGAGTAACAATTATGTCACCTGATTTTGACCTGTAATTGAGTGTCTCTCATGGACTTATATGTAATTTAGAAAATCCCAGAATTCAGCTGTGAACACAAAAATTAACTCACATTAAAGAACATTTTACAAAGATGAAAATAATTCCAGGTTGTTAGCTTTCTAACTGACATGCTTAAAATACACAATATTCAACAATATTCAGCCTCTCTTCCTCTTCCTTTTACTTTTTCTTTGTTTATCAACCCTCCTCTCACACACACACACACACACACACACACACACACACAGGCACAATCACACGTCTCAGGATATCCTGCTGTCTGAGTACCATGTTTGCCACTCTGATCACAAAAACAGGATGTATTTATGCTCGTGTGTCTGTATCACTGTGTGTGTGTGTGTGTGTGTGTGTGTATTAAAAAGAGGCAGTTCCACCTTAAACAGACCACACAGCAAGGGCAGAGGTGTTGCCATAGCAACGTGCTGTTCAGGTGGTTGTCAGGTGATGACAGCATAGGGAGGAAGATGGAGGGATGAGATGTCCCGTAGAAAAGAAAAAAAGAAAGAGCGCTGGGGAGAGAAGATAGAGGGGGAAAAAATAGAAAGGAATGAGGCATACAGGATGAAAAATGTAGAGGAGACAGCAAAACTGAGAAAAAAGGGGGAGATAGAAGAAGAAGCATTCAGAGAGGGGATGAGGGGAAGCTAGAGAGAGGCAGTGAGGCAAAATGAAAAAGCATCAGAAATCCTCCCAAGTCAGCCAACAGCACCTCAGCAAAGCTGTCACAAATCAGTCACTGGTGCTTCTCACCATTCAGTCATTGCCAAGTTTAGCTGTCATTGCTCTTGCTCAGATAACGGGCCTGTCACCATAGACGCATCTAAGAGGCTTTAAGTTGTGTGCTGGCATTAAAAAAAGGAAGGAAGGCCAGAAAATGGACGTGGTTGGTTTCTTGTCTGATGGAGTCACTATGAAGTAATATGGAGACAGTGTCACTCCCTCTACTTTATGTTTTTGCTTGAGAATATGCTCCCACATATAAATAAAGGATAGATACACATTTTTCAAGTCTGCAATACCCGCATGCCCATATGTGCATTGAAGTACTGGTAGTTATTGGTTGCTGTAATTGTTCCTCCTGTCCATTTGTAGTATAGGAAAATGTACTCCACAGCTCCACAAAGAGTATTTAGAAATAAAACAGCATTGTTTTTGATAAAAAAATTAATTTATTTTATTTGTCTGCCTACCGTAGCTCTATTTGCTAGTGCAACTTTAAGGCTCATTGAAAGGGGGCCTTGATTGATTCTTATAGATATAAGTTCATAACATATAGACAGTGGGAGATTTGTGTGATTTGCCTGTGGAGATTATGCTTTACAATGCACACCAGAGGAAAAACATCAACTAGATTAGACTGGGTATCTTCCAAAGTTACAGTCTATTTTCCGTTGACATTTTCCCTTATTTTTTACAGTGGACTCATGTTTGAAAGGGATCTATACACAGTCAGTAGGAACAAGAGGAATAATTACAGCAACCAACAGCTCTTTCAATGCACTTAGCGGCATGTGAGCATTGTTTTAAGGTAGACTTGATAACATGTTAACTTGTCCTTTAATAAATCGCAACAGTCAAGTGGTTGAAGGATGAGCACAGTGCCCACTTGGAGACACAAATGAGGGCTATTCCCAGATGTCCAGCTGGACCAAATTCAAGATATTTAGTGTCATTGTGTTGGTAAATGTGTCACTATGTATCACATGTTGGGTTCTGATGGGGTGTTAAGTGAGGACAGTTACTGAACGCCACGCTCACACACCCACACATTTATTTTACACATGAATAACAAATACGCTCGCATAGTCTCATGGTCTCCCATCAAAACCATCCACACCCACTCCGCCCTTCCCCAGAGAGTGTGTGTGAGAGAGAGAGGTTGACTATTCTTGAAACAAACGTGTTTCCGCATGCATTGGACAGGGCAGTTTCTGTGCCATGGCTTTTCTTTTTCTTTGTGTGTGTGTGTGAATTTGCTTTATCTGGTATTTCCTGGCACTTACACCTCTCATTGCAGCTTACGTCAATGAGGCTGGCATTGGCTAACCATTTTATGAGGTAAACAATACAGTTAGTTAGGTATAGGTTACCTCAACTTCGTCACTTAATTTAACTTTATTCACTTAATGGCAGCTCTGACACAGTATCACTCAAAGTAATACTGACCTCTAAACTATGTTTAATCCATTACAAAATATTTACTCCGCTTGCAGCTAAATTACTCAAACAGGAACACTGCAGAGGTAATAGGGGAGGTAGGGAGCTTTGACTCTTTTCTTGAAAAAGTCGGGCTCTTCCCTCCTTATTGAGGATTTAGCTGGTGGGTGCCAAGTGTCACTGTGCCACTGTCTCCCCAAGGACACAAGCTTGTGTGTCAGCTGGAGGGAATCTGAATTTCAGGTCCAGGGAACAAAAGAAAAAACTGGTAGATGTTTTGTGATGGCCTCATTCACCATCTGTGAAAGGTAAAAAGGGCAAGATGAGAGGGAGAAGAGTGGAAATTTGAAAACAAAGACAACCAAACAGCTTGGTATTAAAAGATATGGAGAGTGAAGGACGGAAAGAGACATAAGCGGAGAGTAGATGACTGGGAGACAGATGAGGAGATTTGAAAACAGAACTGAGGGACCAGATTTACATGCAGATGTATATGGAAGAGTGATGAAATAAATATAGGGAAGAATGAGGAGGAGTGGAGTCTCAACGTGACCCTGAGCTCTATTTGTCCCAATTTGGTTGTTTAAGTTGTTGCTGTTCTGGTTTATTAATGAAGATATGCACTCCCACCCACCCCTGCACACACTCAACCACAGGCACACAGGGGCAGAGTGTCTGCGAGTTGCTACTGGCCCAGTGACCCAGTCCAGAAGATGTAGGTTACCCTTTCTTGCAGCCCTCGGGTTTCAGCTCGTACTCACAAGAGCTGACTGGGGATTTACTGTTGCTGACACAGAGCGGATCCATTTTATAGTGGTATTGTTTACTGAGGGCAAAAGCCAAGATTTTAGCTGTATAGTTGAAACAGAACTATAATGACTGTTCAAAAGAAAATGGCACCCGTGAGGCGACCAAGCTAGAATGAAGTCTAAATCAGCCATAGCAGAACTGTTCACACTCAATGGAGTGAAGTGGGATACTGTTTTTGTTAAGTCTTGGCATGGTTACCAAAGTGCAAAGAAAAAGTTTTAAATAATGTAAAGTGTAAAGTAAAACCTACTAAATGATTGCAAAATGCAATTTAACTTGCAAAATGCAATCAAAGTTGACAATC
This sequence comes from Lateolabrax maculatus, assembly GCA_031216445.1. NCBI lineage: Eukaryota > Metazoa > Chordata > Actinopteri > Acropomatiformes > Lateolabracidae > Lateolabrax > Lateolabrax maculatus. Next base: position 15,221,447 of record CM062202.1, on the reverse strand, counting down.
TCAAACTGTCCCTTATTTTCTTACATACTATTAACAGTCTCTGATCTCACTTCCTGTTTTGGACACAGTGCAATCTTCACAGAAACCAGGAGATACTTTACCTTTAATTTTTCTCAATGCCACTTTATACTTGTGCTTCCAGGCTCTGCAGAAGTTAGCGAGCCAGTACCTAAAGAGAGACTGGCCTGGAATCAACCCTGATGACCAGAGAACAGACTACAGGTAGGTGTGTGTGTGTGTGTGTGTGCATAATACATGTTACTTGTACCTACAGTCAGTTGTAGCACTTAGATGAACTGAAATATAAAACCTCAAGCTGGATCCAACTTATTGTGGAAACAAGAAATGAAGGCATTAACTCTGCAGTTCACAGTTTTACTAACAGTAGTTTGCAGGAGAAGGTCATGGTTTTCTAACAAATTGTTTTTGGGAGTGGCAGTTATATGACAGCAACCACCCAGCCAAGTCTGTGCTTTTTCTCTCCAATTAGGAATGTGTATGCAGTGTGGAGGTCCTACTTAGAAGGTACAGTGCAGGTCAGCCAGTCCAGGCTCAACGTGTGTGACAACTACAAAAGCCAAGTATCAGAGCCCGCAAAGACTGTTAGACTCTACAAGGAGCAGCAACTCAAAAAAGTGAGCAAATGTTTGGACTGTGGGAGTTAGTCATATAGTTTCCTGAAGCAATCTCTGTTTCCTCTCTACAACATCCTTCCACATACTCACACTGAGTAAACTTGATTCATGTTGATTTGCTCTCTCTCTAACAACTCGCCTGTTTTCCTTTTTCCCTTCACAGACCATAGACCAGTTGAGTGGCATTCAAGCAGAGCTGCAGGAGTCTGTGAAGGAGTTGGCCAAAGCCAAGAAAAAATACTACGACTGTGAGCAGGTTGCCCACGCTGTACGAGAGAAGGCTGACATAGAGGCCAAGTGAGTTCACCACAGCGCCGTGCATGTGTGTGTTGGTAGGGATGTACGTAAAAATAAAAATGCTATGATTAAACAGATGGTCTCCATTGTCAGAAAGAATACCATCAAGAAAACAAAGTTGGTTAACCTCACAGAGAGCGTGTATGTGTGTGTAAGTCTTGTGTGTGTGAGAGAGAGCTAGAGAGAAAGAGGGAGAAACATCATCATTAAGGCTGAAAGAAGCAATCAATTACATATGTATAGTGATGTTTATGAGAGAGAGTCAGACAATGAAAATACAGATTTAAAGGAACCAAAACACCACAAGAGCAAAATCTTAGTTTGGCAACATTGGTGGATGCAGTTTTCTTGGTGTGAATCCAAGTAATAAACAAAACCTGAATCATGTCTGACATTTAAAATGCACATATTTGGCAATTTCTTTTTTCTGTGAAGGAGAGATAAAAGTTCTATTAGATATTATTTGAAGCTTTGTAGTACCACAATTACTACCCGAGTTTGATCCAGTGCTGATGGGTGTTGTTTTCCGCCTAGCCCCAGGTAGCAGTAGCTATGGTGACATTTTCACTTAATTGAATTCCTCGGCTCCGGTTAGCGCTCACATCGATCGGCCAGTCAACTCTTTTCTGTTCTCTATCACTCAGTTGAAAGACACGGCCACAGCCACAGAAATAACTGCATTGCCGCTGTGCTGTGTGTGTGTGTGTATTTCAGAAGAGAAAAATGGCGAGACATTAGTCATTGTAGGGTACAAGGAACACACAGGAACAAATTGGTGTGAATGCAGAGACACAACACATACTACACTTTCAACACCACTTGGCGCATAAAGCAGGGTAACATAAGTAGAAACACACCACACATACTCACACATATAGGCAAGCAACAAACATTATCACACTCTCATCGCATTTTGCATGTGTGTGAGAGTACTGGAATACATGTCCTGTTTTCATGCACATAAGCACAGTAGCACAAAAAAGCAGACCCCACACAAACACACACGCATGCATGCACTCTGGCTTACTCCATTATTTTATCAGGCAGGTCTTTTTGGTGTCACCATCGATATAAATCACGACGGCTGGATCAGGTTGATATTTATTGCTGTCAAGCTTCAGCCTGTTCAGGTCAATATGATATATTGTATATATGTCTGCTCTGAATCATAGGTTAGAGATCAGAGTTATGATGTTCTAGAAATGCCTGGATCCTTTTCTCCTTTCTACTGTACCTTGTTATTTATATATGTTTAATTGAATCAAATGTCAACAAGAGACATTTTCACACAGTGTCAAAAACAAACAGATGTGCATTTTCTTTGCATTTTTAAGCGTGCAAGCGTAGATTTACTTGTTAAAGTAAAACTAAAATTAGATATTGATGCATTATTCATCAGGATTAACTTCTTTTTTTCAGGTCTAAACTGGGTCTTTTTCAGTCAAGAATTAGTTTACAGAAAGCAAGCGTAAAGGTAAGAGGGCTCACTCACAAAGACACAAACACAACACTGTCACTCCCTTTCAAGGCAGACTTTCAACTGCACTCCTTAAAGCCCAGGATACAAAAACAACAACGGTTGTTCCATTAATGAGCCCATAAACCTAAATAAAGACTCCATGTACTCCACTCAAAGCTTAAAGCTCCAGTCTGTTACTGTAATACAGTATTGGCATATCGCCTGTCTCTGTTTCTTTTCAGTTGAAAGCTAAGAGAAGTGACTGTAACTCCAAGGCGACACAGGCCAGGAATGACTACTTGCTAACACTAGCTGCTGCCAACGCTCACCATGACCGGTACTACCATACAGATCTACTGCACTGCATACAGGTATTTACGTGATGATGAATATGAAGGACATTTTGGTAAAACTGCACATTTGTATAAGGTTGAATCCAGGCAGCTGAAATTGTAGTTTGTAATGCTATAAAGACTTTTACTTTTACTACAACTTACTGACTTAAGAATATCACACATTGATAATACCCAGAGGGATTTTACAGGAATGGGGAAACCATTTTCTGGTTCCAAAATTCAAAGTGCTACTTTGAATTAAAGCTCAATTTGGGATAAAATGTTTTCCTTTTATGAGTGCACAAAGTCAGACTCCACTTCAGTATCACTAAAGTAGTTGGAGGGGAAAAACTGTACATGAAAAGTGATGATTTCACAGTTTTGATTCTTCAAAGAGAGTCGTAGACTCTCCTTGGATTCCTTGGATTTATGATTTGAAAGGGGCATATGTGAAGAAAATCCAGCAAAATGAGCCAGCCTGATGGCTAATCTTACCAAATGATTGGTAGGCATGAAATTATATTTTTCACAATGTTGAATGAACTGTACCAAGAGGAATTCTCAGAAACCTTTGACATATTTTGTCAATTTAAATGCTGTTTAGTAGATGGAATATGAAAGGTCATCAAAGGATGGATGCACATAAGTTTGCTGCATCAGTGATGTTTTCATTTTCTGTGTGCAATGAATCGGATATCCGTGTGGCCTAATAATCACATCAGACACCTTCACATGCAACTACGAATCATTGTGAACTTTTTTGTTAATAGGGTTGTGGGATATAGGTTTCATGATTTGATGTCATCCCTCATATTTCAGTTTAATTGTCTTCCATCTGGTACTACATGACCTTTCTGGCACAGAATCAGGGGAGAAATTAGACTAAAATATCTACATGCCACTGTGGTTATGAATCCAGGTCTAATCAGTTATGCTCACTTAAATGAACACAAATAATCCACCAAAACTGTAATAATGATACTTTGAGTATTGCCTTAATCCAGCAATAATCCAATTATTACTGTGCATGCAAACACACAGGCAGGTATGACAGGCAGACACACACACACACACATTCACACACACAAAATGAGAGTCTGCCCTGTACACAGACAGACACACCTCCGTTACTGTACGATGAGTAACTTAAGCAGCCAAGTGACGGTGATGTCATCCCCTTAATACTTTACTAATACAGTCTGACACACATGCATACAGACATCACATGTGGGATGTTTGCTTTACCTGTCATCAGTCTCAGACATGACTGATTTGGCAGTTAACACACACACAGAGACACACACACACGCAGGGAGACATAGACATTAGAGGAGCTGCCTCTCACTCTTTCTTCCTTTTTTTTTACGTTCTGTTTCTGTATATGCTTTTCCTCCTTTGTGTAATTTCTTTATCTCTCTCTCTATCTTCAGATGCTTTTCTCTGTCTCCTTGTTTCTATTTCTCCTTCTCCCTCACTCTCACATACTCTGCCTTAGGCGTGTATGAGCATCTATACTATGAGGCCATACTGAATAATAGATCCTTAGCTCCTTGTGACAGAAGGACAGGACTGCAGGGAAATATGCACATACACAAATACATGTACGCAAACACCCAAAGACAATGAGGGACATCGCTAGAGGGAAGCAATCTGCTCAACCGCTCTACCTCCTCTGCAGTTTTGTTTGTGATGTTTACAGGTGTAAAATTACTGATAACAACACTCCTAACAGGGGGACCAAAATCTGCATCACAAGAAAGTGCCAGTTCTTTTTTCAGTTTGAGAAATGTTTTGCTCCACAGACAAATGTTGAGAAACAGCCCGAAAGCAGCATCAATGGCAGACATAGGGAAACATAACCAAAACAGCAACGATACAACCCAGAAAACATTCTAGTAATTGTACCAGTGCTATGTGTTATTTTGTGCCCCTCCATTCATCATGGTTTTTTAGCACTGTCTCCATTTCCAACAGTACTTACATTTCTGCTTATAAAGCAGCAATCCATTGTGCTCTTTCAGTTAACACAATTTATTGGATATGGCCATGGTAGGACATTTTGGAATAGGTGTATCCTACTGAATTTCATTGTTCAGATATGTTACAGATATCTCATACTATGGCAGTGGCAAGTTCATCAGGTCTCTTTAGCTAGATCAAGACCTTTTCTGTCTTAAATGTTAAATTATATAAGGATAGGGGATGAGGAGACTTGTAACTGAAAATCTTGTTTGGATCAGAACTTCGCTTCATAAATACTGACTGTGGCTGCAGGAATAACATACTGTATATGTTACACTGAGTGCTACTGTCCTTGTCAATGCGACAGTTGTAGTGAAAGGGCAGTGGGAGAACAGACTGCTCAATATCTCCCTCTGCTGTTGGCAGTCGATGCTCTTATAACTGTCCATCTTTATAGTCTAGACACACACACAGACTTACACCTCTGCTGCCCTGTCTGGTCCACTGTGCTGTTCTTATTGTTCAGGCTGATGCAGTCATTCAGCCCAAACACACATAAAAAAACATGCCCACTGACCATGATATGGGCACAGGGCTTTTTCTGGAAGCTGACTCACTCCATTTCTACACTACCGTAAATGGATGAAAGAAGGAGGGGAGGAAGAGAAGAAAGGGGGAGGAGGAAATGAGCAGAATGATGAGGGAACATTTAGAGAGAAGTCAGCCAACAACCCACCCTTAATGACATAACTTCCTCGTCAAATTTCCCATTGTTTTAGTCTGTGTTGTGTGTGTGCAAATGCTACATTTGTGGGGTTTATGTGCATATTAAAAAACATGTTTTTCTATGTGTTTATGTGTCTGTCTGTGTAAGACAGTGTAGGTGTTAGTGGGAAGCTGTAGACTTGGCCTGAAACATCCCATGGCCTGCACAGAGTGAGTGCAGGTTTCTTAGAGTGTGAGCTTTTATGAAGAACTTTGGCGAGAGGAGAGTATGCGCGTCTGTGTATTTGAGAGTTTGTGTGTGTGTGTGTGCGCGCGTGTGTGTGCGCGGTCGTGCGTCTGCGGTCTCTGTGTTTTGTTGAATCGGAATCTGAACCCCTTCACCTTCCCCTGCAGCTGTTAGAAAGCTATCCAAAGAACACTTCTCACACACACATACACACACGTCTCCCATACACTCATTTCTCTCTTTCTCTCTCTCTCTCTCTCTCATGCTTTTATACCCTTTAAAATGCTCACTCTTCCTCTCTTACCTCCTCTTCTCCATTAGCCCCTCTCTCTCTCTCTCCTTCTCTCTGTCTGATCTGTCTGTTTGGCAACGTGGCCTACAGTTTGGCAGGACTACCCCAGCTCCCCATAGAAAAGGCTGTTCATTTGGACTTCATACTCCATTAAAATGTCTTTATATCTGTGAATCAGAACCTGTCATGATAAGAAAAAAAATGTATATTGCTGTGTATGTATGTGTGTATGTAATGTATAAGCTTTTGTAGTAACTGGCTCTATTCACCTACTCTTTGACCCTCTTTCTCTCCTCTGTCTGTCTCTTTCTTGAGGTCCTGATTCCCTTGTATTCGCCACTTTATTAAGGATTATGGAATTACATTGAATTAATCCATTCTTCACTGTGACCCCTGGTCCTTCTCTCTCTCTGTCCTCTAGGCCTTGGATGGCAGGATCTATGAGCATGTAAAAGACTACCTGGTATCCCTGTGTCGTACCGAGCTAGAGGCCTCCCAAGCCACACACAACACCTTCCAGTTCCTGTTGGACAAATCCACCAGGGTGAGTCAGATGTAGTGAGAGACACAGACCTTCTGTACTCATTTGTAACTTAGTACTTGTAGTTGTTTTTTTTTGTCTCAAAACAGATACTGTGGGGAGTATCCATCAATCTCCTTGACATTATAGCATGATCATAGTGCTTTTTTGCAAAAAACAATGTCTAAACAATATTTCTTCAGTGACATAAATGGCACTCCTTCACATTTTGAGTTCATTTTTTACTACTAGGCAATGTTTTTCTTACATTACACAGTAGGAGTATTGTGCCCGAGATTGGTGTTTGGAAGCATTGTTCGCATTCAACATTTTAATAAAAACAATTTCAAATCTGAGGAATGCAGAAATTAGACATTTCTAAGGAAACCAAAAGAGAAATTCTGAAAAACACAGTGTACAAAAAACAATAAGACACACAAGCAGTAAGAAATAAAAAGTGTTGAGTTTGTGTGTCTGCATAAAGCTTGCAGTGTACTCCAAATGAAACTGAAACCATTCTCAAAGAGAAAGTGATGGATTTATAACCCAAAACACCACACTGCAATTGGTTTTCATCAACACAGTGTGTGCAGAAAGGCTGAGCTCAACACCTCTCAATACACTTTCACCTGCAGCTGGTCATGGTTACCTAGAGTCAGATTATTTTTTGTACTTTTTGTCTGAAGTACTTGACTACGCTCCTACCCAACTCGCAAGCTCTTTGACCTGACACGGATGCCATTAAAGTGATATTCAAAATATCAAACCCCCAAATCTATATAGAATATGAAATACTCACCCACTGTAGGCGTTAAATATGGCTATAAAACGTTTGTAGTTTGCTCCTTCATGGGTAACGGAGGCTGTGGTCTGCGTGGATTTACTGAAGTTACAATGGATTCCAATATTGCCAAGTTTTCCCCACGGGAAACTGGATTAACTATCTCTTTCTGTCTTTCTCTCAGATAATACAAGAGTTCAACCAGCAGCTGTTCATGCAGGAGAACCCAGTGTTTCACAAAGCACACGACTTCCAGTTCCAGCCCAGCGAATGTGACACGGTAAGACACACAGCTGCACACACACACTCGGCTATTGTGCTTAGAGTAGTTTGTTGTTACATTTATATTGTTTGTATATGAACCTGTTCATACATCAGGACAGTCACTCTATCTGTCTGTACTGTCTCTCTTAAACACACACTCATACATACATTCAACTCATTTACACAGATAGTAACCAGCCTCTTGTGGGCTCCCCCCCCCTCCTTCTGTTGCCTCCAATATTGTATTTTACATCTGTGGCTAAAGTCTGTAGCTCATCTCAGTTGAATCACTGAAGCAGAATTCATGTACCTTTATTCTTATGATTTTTAGAGGAATCCCATTAATACATCTGGGGCTGAGAGGCTTGCCAGGCTCTGATCATTCTTGTTCTCCAGAAAGATCTTTGGCTCTTTTGTTTTCAGCCTTTGGAGATGTCTTCATGTTAACAATTCAGGAGGTTGTCCAGTTAACTAGTGTCTGGTGACAGCATGATGGAAGCATGAATCTGCTCTGTGTTCTAATATTAATCATTTCAACGGCAAATGTTATGTGTCCACTGGGAACTTTTCTTTGTAGCGCTAACTTCTTTTCATCCTTTTACATATACTAAACTTTTTTTGTCAAATCAAGTGGTTGCTGAATGTTAAAAATATTTCGAATTGTCATAAATCAGTCAGTGCTTGTGTGATAGTAATACAGCAGTGGGAATCAAGCTGTCTCACCCCTCTGGGGGCTTGTTAAGTATTACTGGCTCAAAAAGAGATGTCTCCCAGTGGAAATTGGTCCTAATTCCTCTACAGCTTTCCTTTTCTCTTGTGTCTGAGTCATTTTGTGCTCTCTTGTTTCTCAGCTTCTTTCCCTCTTTCACTCTCTCTCTCTCTCACTGTGCTCTGCCAAAATGTCTATGCCTCTCTGATCTCTTCCTTTTTAACAAAAACTGGTGTTCAGACACTTCTCTAAACAATGTGCTATTCCTTCCCTGTGTTTTCCTAATCTTGTTCAACCTTTGCTAACACTTTTCCCTAAACTTTTTTTCCATTAACCCCTCCTTGTATTCGTGTGTCTGTGTGCTTGCACTGCTGCTCTCGTGTGCGTGTGTGTGTGTGTGTGTGTGTGTGTGTGTGGGTGGGTGCGCGGGTGCTTGCCTGCGTGTGTGCCAGACTCTGAGCTCGGTGCAGCAGTTGGTGGACATTGAGCCGTCGCCCGTCAGTGCCATGAGAATGACCCTGGCACAGGTAGTCTTAACTGTTGTTAGCGTTCCCATCTTCATTCCTGACACAAACCATTTTTCATCTACTCCATTTGTGTCCTGGTGACATTCACTTGACCATGTTCTGTAGGAAACCTTTACCACTTGTGTATTGTTTAACAAAGTTTTGGTAAATCTTTTAATAATGCAGTTCAAGTCTTAACACCTGGTACTGATTGATACTGGTAATATATGAATCACTGTATATGTATGCTGACTGCAGAGCAACTTAACTCTCTAACTTGGAAATTCGCTTTTGCTGTTGTTACAAAAAATGACTGTTGTTTGTGTACACACTGCTTTGCATCTAGTACACTTCATGATCATTTGGGCGTATGCTCAGGAAACAAACACATCATAAATAAATAAGACATATGAATATATTACATATTATGTTAAAGAATTATGAAAATTCCAGGGTTGTTAATATCGTTATGCATACTCTAACTCATTAATCTGCCTGTGAACGCGACATTATGGTAACTATACATAACTATTTCCCTCGAAAGATGCCATACATGTTGAGGGGGAGAGACCCAATAACTGTACTCTTTTCCAGATCTCTGAAATATAACAAATATCACTCTGCCTAACTAGACTGCTTAGGTATATAGTGCTATAAGATGGACAGTGCTTTCTTCCATGACATAACCCTGATTGACTGCTGACTTTCATGACACAGTGAGTCAACTAGAATAACCATTACATCCCAACTGTCCTTCCTTGCAAGCAACGTGGGTCCATCCCTCTTCCTAAACAGAAAATAGCATAGCCATTACAGCATGTTTAGCCAGCTTCAACACAAATACCTTTTACAAAGGGGATTATTAGCATATGATATTTGTACACAGAAAGGGCTCACATTAGACAAATATGTTTAACTTTGCAAACAGTGGTCAGGTCCATAACCGTAGAAATAATGTGTGCAAGTTTTCCTTAACTTTTACCTAAGTACTGTCAAAGTTAAGGCAAGGAACATTACCTATCAGAATGTCTGTTTCTCATAACATGACCACGACTGCTGCATGCTGCACAGGCGCGGCTGCAATTACACCTATGACATCATGACCACCGCTCTGAATTACTGGTTTAGATGTAGTCAGTCAATAGATACAAGTGTTGTGTTGCTTTCCTTTTATGCACCAACAGAGAAATAAGACCAGAGTAAAGAACAGCAATTTTTTTTATATATGTTTTTTATTTGATACCAACTAAACTCATCTAACTACCATTACCCTAATGGTTGCTGTTGGATACATTATGAGACAAAGAATTAGTTCGTTAGTTAACTTTTCATTCAGGAAATCTCATTGAGATCAAAATCTCTTTTGCAAGAGAGACCTGAGTACAACAACAAGAAACAACAAGAAAAAATGATTCACTCAAAACAAAAAATTAAAACAATTACAAATATTATTAGAAATCTAAGATAGTGAAGCTTTAAAGTCTCTCAGAGGAATGGATGTCTCCAACTTCAAGCTGTGTTTCAGTTCATTGCATAGCACTGGAAACTAGTTCTCTCCAGTTAATAGTCGTATAAGGAACTTTTTAAAGTCAACCCATCCTGTAATCTGGTATCAACTAACACGTTGCCATGGATCGGTTTCCGAGTGACGTCATTTCTCACTACCTTTAGAGTTAACTTTGTATAGTCTGGGTTAGCATTATCACTGCCTGCTGTTTCTCGCTGGAATATGTGTCACATTAGCTGATAGATGTCTAGCAAAGGTGGCATGTGGTAAAAAGGTTTTGGAAATGCAAGTACAAGTTTCACCCAACAGTAATTTTACTGGTTTCCAACAAGTTACTTTATTTATAAATAGGTTCAATTATCATGACATCGTAGCAATGAGTTTTCTACCCACCGGCTGCACGTGCATCCTTGATCGTTTCTACTGTAAACAGGAAACCCATCTATTAGAGTGTAAAATAAAGCTAATTATTTTTGTTGCCGTATCATTACTACTGTATGAGATGTTACTACTGCATTATTTAGTTGCTCCATAATAATGAAACAGAGCCACATTTGGTGGATTACTGAATACCACTGTTATGACAGTGGCTTCACAGCACTGTAATGCTGTCGTACTGTCATGTGTTGATGAGCAATGCAGTCCCAGCAGCAAGTGACTCATCAGATGCCGTAACCGTGTTGCTGTTGCATCATCATCTGAGATTCACTATGTTATCATCACCCTCCTGATAAATAGATTAATGAGTCAAATGTTTGGTGTGTGTGATTTTTGTTTGCATATCTGTTGTGTGTTATGGGTTCAAAATCATTGCAGTCAGAATGACTGCCTCTGCACTTCTTTTGTTTTTCTTTTTGTTGTTTGGGTGTTTATATTTTCTTTGTTTTCTGTGTTAGCTCACCCTTACCAAACCACTGCACACATCTGCACATCTGCAAACAGAAACCTCTAAAACAGTAAATGTTGGCTGCACAAGTACTGCATGTTAAATAATCCTAAAACTAAGACTAAAACTAAATTGGATTAAGGATGTACAGATTATAGGCTGGTTTACAAGCAGCTCTTTACCTGTACACACATTTACCCTGTTGGTTTATTAAGATAACGCCTGTAATTTATTTTTATTTTTTCCAATAATGCACACAAAAAGTCTAATAATAGCAAGTAATTTGTCACAGTCAGAAGACACTTCTGTCTGTTCTACTGCAGGTTGTGCAGACACCCTGGAGTCATAGACTCCCACTGCTTTTAAAAATCCATTAAAACAGCTCACATAGAAATACTGCTGCCGTGACTTAAGTGTGATACACGTGTAACGTGATGCATTATATTAGTCAAGACAGCAGTACGTCCCTGCAAGCTGTGCAGAGAGATCTTTTCTCTTAGAAAACAATGGGAGCTTATGACTTGTTTGAAATGATGCAAACCTGCATTAGAAAAGACAGTAATAGCTTGTTACTGTGGCAAAAACATCATTGGGTTGAGAGCTTTTTTGGTATTTTTGTCTTTTCAGTAATATGATAGGAGTAAGAGTAAGGGGATGACATAGAACAAGAGTCCTCAGCTGGAATCAAACTAGAGACGATTACATGATTTGCACCTTAAACTCATAAAAATACGAAGATTACACATTAAACTTGCACTTTCCTACAAGCATATTCCGTACTTCCCATTCACACAGACAACGACTAACTTTGACACAGTTTATTCTCACCCCTTCATCCCTGTGGTTTCAGAATAACACAGTTGTTCTATACAGTACTCTAAATGACTGTTATTATGACAGTGGAGGTTGTTATTGAAGTACAGTATGATCACAGTTCACTGTGCTGTACTTCAAATTTCCCTTAGCTGGCTTGCTGACTAACCATAATTTTGCCTGTTATCACATCTACAGTAGTTGCTAAATGTTTATCATTTAATAAATTACACATTTAGAATGCAATTTGATTAACATAGGGCATATTTGCTAAAGATCCCCACTACTTCCTGATAATTGAAAATAAAAAAAAGATTTATTTTGTACTGTGCTGCACATGACACTTAATGTCCTATATTGGCTCACAGTTAACTAGCATATCAGCTGTTTCACATTGACCAGCAGAACATCTTAAGGTGCCCCCTGACTTTTTTAGGGGCTTACCAGCATGCTTTGGGGTTAGACAAAAAGTTGATATACAGAATGTAGTATCTAAACAAACAGCATCACAGAAAGTCACTGAAAGGTCACAGGCAAGGAGAAGATTCAAAGTATTACGCATGCCAGTGTTCACATTGTAGATGCTGCAAGGCCACCTGAAAGAAACTCTTATTTACTCTGTTCACCACATTAACATTATACCAATAATTTTAGCAAACTATCAGGGCAAGAATTTGGCTTAACTCTCTCCACGACACGTCAGTTTAGTGTCACTGTTCAAATCTACTTTTCTGCCTCCGTGCCTTAACTCCCTGCCATGCTCCCTTGCCTGAATGTAATTAAGCTGTAAATCTCCCATGTAATACTCTTCGTTTCACACCTATACTTAGCCAGATTTATGCCCTCTTGTTACTGAAGCAGCACATAATTAATAGATATGATATGCATAGAAACTTGCAATTAAAATACCTTGTACTTTAGTATGGGGAACACACTTTTATTATCAGATTACGGGAACCCCAGCCTTTTCAGGTCTATGAACACACATTAGTGACACTGAGTCTGTGTATATCCTGGGCACAGGTCGTTTTTGCTCGTTTTTGAAACATTATAGGCTACTGATATGTGCCACAGAATTTATCAACACTATTTAAAGATTAGGAACACTTATTTCCACAAAACAGAGATGGAAGTTTAGCATTTGCATTGATTTTAGGCTGACAAATCCGAATGAGGATGACTGCATAAATACGGGACACAGGTTAAAAGATTGTTTAAAAGAAATGAAGCAACTTGCCCAACAAATTTACAGAGCTACACACATACTAAAAAGCATCTTTTTTTCTCTTAACCTTGTATGACCCATATTCACGGTATTCATGGTTCATGGTATTCAATGAAATGATCAACTCTGAGTCACATTTGTAAACAAGTAAAAAAGAAAATCATTAGCAGGCCAGGTACCATGAAAGTGATATTTTGAGAAATTGATTTTAATAAAGAAACAACGGGAGAAAGCAGCAAATGTACAGATGGCATATTGTTTGAGAATAATGAGCGTGTGTATATATATATATATATATATATATATACTAGATTTACTTTTAATGTTTATATGGTGTATATATATGTATATAAAGATTAAAAGAAAAGGATAAAAGGACATGTCTCCACTTTTATCAAACATTTAAGACAGCTAACCAAATCAGTTTTGATTAGTGGCATGGAAATGAGCTGTATGTGTTTTGTGCTTTTTCCTGCAGTCCGAAAATTAGAAGACTGAACTGAAGTGACACTTTTTGGACAATAGTGATCTTCATTTCTTGTTCCTTTAAAGCCCTGAAATACTAGCGAGAAAAGCAGAGAGAAAAAAAGAATACAGAAATATCCTGTCTGAAATAAGCAAAACTGTTTTAACTTTGGCATAGAATCAAAGATGCGTTCATGTTGGATCCCATTATTCATAATAAAAAACTGATTGAAATAAGTTCTCAGGGCCTTTAAGAAAAAATGTTTAAAATAAAATGTATGATGGTTTTGTCGGTTGATCAGTGACTCTGTGTGTAAACTTGGAATTTAAAGGCACATTTAATACATTAGTCTCATGGTTACCACATGTTTATAACTGATCAATGTTTTATTGGAAAGCCATTCAAATTTTTCAACAGGCCCACATGTGTGCTTTTGTATGTAAAAAAAAAAAAAATGTTCAAAAAGGCCTGTTGCTACGCACCTCCTGGTCTCTCACTTAGTACTGCACACCAAACACACACACTCACACAGACGTTCTCACACACACTCACGCTCTTTCACATGTGGTTTTAATAGCAGCTATTTTGTTCCAAGAGGACAACAATAGAGCTTTGCAACACACGTTGTATTAATTATGTTAGAAGGAAATCTTTCTCTCACACTTTCTTTAGCTTAATTAACAGCTTCTGCATATCACACACCCTGTGCTTTTATCACCGACAGTGTACTTATGTGTGCACTTGTGTGTATGTGTGTCTGCCGTGCTGGTGTGTGTGTGTGGCTGGGCACGTGTGTGTTTACCCATGCCTGTCTGGTATGTATGTATGTGTGTGTTTGTCTATATTAGAGTCGTCAGCTGGAGTCGGAGACGGGGACGACGGAGGAGCACAGTTTGAACAAGGAGGCCAGGAAATGGGCAACCAGAGTCGCCAGAGAACACAAAAATATCATACATTACAAGAGAGTAAGATGGACACCCACACACACTCACATTTGTCACAAATGCCCATTTTAGAAATGCAATGTGTGGATATCTAACACACAGAAACACTTTTTCTAATCAAGTTATGTGTTTGTGTTTGTTGCTTTCAGTGTCTGGAGGAGTGTGAGAGCCACGGCCTGCCCCCCACAGAGCAGGGCAGAATAGATCTGGAGATGAAGATAGAAGACACCAAAGAAAACATACGCAAAGCTGAGGTCTGTGACTCAGATTGTCTACAGTTATTTTTGTTCACAAAGCTATTTAACAGAGGATGAATAATAGGATATGATCCCTTGGCACTGATGTGTGTCTGCATTTAAACAAGTTTCCTCCCTTCCAAGGCAAGGGTCCATCCTCTAGTAACATGCACAGGATATGTGGATGTGGAGCATAGATAGATGTATAGATGGATGTTTCCTCTCTTCTGAAATTAAAAAAGATGAAGTCAGTGTGACTAGTCACAACAAACAGAGAAAAGTGGGTTCAATGAAAAATGGCTTTATAGTGAATGGCAAATGTTTTTTTTTTTATATATAAAATATACACTGTAAAGTAGTTAATTTTGCATATCGTCGTAGACTCACTTCCTGCTATACCATCAATGCAGCATTAGCCTTGCAAGCAAGCCCTCTGTTGCCGTCCCATATTTCCTCAACCCAGTGTTTGGGCTGAGTGACTAATTAGTTGGTAAATATTTTAAATGCAAACAGTGGCTGTTGGCATTCAGTCTGCTCATCTGCTCGGCAGGGTGCAATTAACAAACATGGTCCCGGATCGATCAATGCACCTTTCACATCGCAGGAGATGTCAAATCAATCGCCGTTCTTATCCACAAAGCTGGATGGTTTTGCTGCATTCGGTTTAGAGGTTTAAACACAGTTGCTTGTGTCTTTCTCAATACCTCACCGTGACAGTACAATACAGCGACTAACATCTGAGCTATAATATCTTAAGTTTCAGATCTAACACTATGATTGCCGTCTTTTAGCTCTTTCTTCGACTCCTCTGTCTTTCCCTCCTTTTCTGCCTCTTTCTCATCTTCTGTTCACACTCCCTGTCTTTCCACCTGTAAAGATATCTATCATTTATGTATCGATTCTCACAGATTCAACTTGTCACACACTGAATGAGATCACTGCATAGTCTGTTATCCTTCTCAACTCGATTCTGTCTCTGTTATCTTCCTAAGTCTCCATATTGGTGCTCTTTTCATCTCTGTTCTCCAATTTCATTCTCTTCCTTCACTCTGCTGAGCTCATTCTCTCCCTGACACTGCCTCTTTGCCTCCATGCTACTTTTCTTATCAGGCTTTCACATATCTGGCACCCTCTGCTGTCAGGTTTGGTCAAAGAAACATTTCACTTCTGGTGTTACCCTATGTGTGATCATTATTTCCCTATATTTTGGTATTTTCACAAATGATCGGTTAAGCATATCTTATTTAATTGGACTGCTTTTATTTCGATAGATATGCTGTTATTTCAGTCTACCTTACACTGCAAGAATATTTCAGCCACACTATCAGTTGCTTATGGTCTCACTTTCTACATCGTCTTTTCATCGCAAAGTGCAAACATGACCACAACACACCACACCTTTTTCCTACTCCACCCTCTCCGTCTTCCTCTCGGTTTCAGTCTCTCTTGCTGTGTTTCTGCTATTCTTTGCTCTTCCAGGCCCGCATTACCTTGAGTAAGATGATAAATATTTTATGAGCTCATTTGCTACAAATGGCTTCATCACAGAGCTCTTATCCCAGAATTAAAAGGGGAGTGAAAGCAGTACAAAAGACATTATCCAGATTTGATTACAGCATTATCTGGATAGCCATTCTTTCCTTTTACATGAAGTCCCGTCTTTGGCCCATCTTCATCCCAAGTATCTCACAGTAGCTTTTTCAAAACCTTGTTAGCAAGAAAATGATGGAGAACTAGTTGTACAAAAGACAACTCATATACAGTGAGTCGATCTGTGGAATAAAATATATGTTCAAGAAGTTGCACAAACCTAAAGTTCAAACTCTTCTGTCACACCAAATGTGTTTTTTTGTCACAGATTAATAAAAAGGAGCAACAAAAGTAAAAGAAATAAAACTGTTGATGTTTTATGCCTTTGAATCTATTCTGCAGTGTTCAACAGTACGCACCTTAATCTTTAGAAGGATCCTCTTTTTCTCGCCTGTTTGAATGGAATCAATAAATACTGAGAGAAAGAGTAGTTATATATTCTATGCTCTCTAAAAATGCCAGTCTGATTTTATGGCCTCTGCCTGAGTGCTTGATAAAAGACTCTAGATGGCTTTTTTCTGAAACTACTTGAATAGTTTTTACCACAACAAAAAAATATCTGCATGATTCAGTGATACATGCTGTGATAAAAGTCAAGTGAAAATGTTCATAACATAAAACTAAATGCCTTATATATTCTTATATAAATTATATATATTGACAGCCTGCCCCAGGCTAGCCCTGTGTACTCTACTGGAGCTTTCATTATTAATAGAGCAACATGCTTCAGACATGAAGGGGAGAAAAAAGATATTAGGATAAAGTGTTACACATGTCTTGTCCCTCACATTGTCTTGAGGGAAAGAAATACTGCTAACAAGGTGATTTCAAACTCAGAGAGTTAGAGGTATAAGTATATGGCATCTGTACTGCATTTCATACAGATATATACAGATATAAGTACAGTATACAAACTTTACCTAAAGTGTATATATATATATTAAAGCTAGTGGCAAACTCACTTTTGTTTTTACCTTTCCACTCTCAAACCATACTTTCAAATCCAGCAAGAGTTCCATCTGAAATTTCCCACATATATATCAGATGATTATTGGCCTCTTCTCTGCTGTTTGTCTCTTTCTGAGGAGTCCTTAGAGGATGAGAGAGTGAGAACAGTTGAGGCAAGAGGCTGTCTCCATGCTAATGAGCTGTTGAAGGCTGTTTGAAACTGGCTTCACCAGACAAGCTGGCCTCATTAACACGTGGCATCAAAACCCTTCAGACAGAAGATGCATCAATATAGAGACAAGATTGTGCTTCCAAGCACTTTCCAGCACAAGCAACAAAACTAGTAAGGATTGGAATATTGATTGGAAGTATCTAATCATAATCTAAGCACAATTTTATCTGCATTGGCATATTAATACCTTTGGGAAATAGAACAGGGACACAATCATAAGGGCATGTAGCATATGTTTGGTTATTAAAACACAGTGCACATGTTATGTATGAACTCATGGTACTTCTTTTTGTTTAGCTGGATCATTGTGAATGAACAGTAGGAACTGTATTGTACTGTAAACAATTACAGTTAGTTACTTAAAAAAAGGTGATCCCATAATTCAGAATAATTCAAGAGTTTTCTTCCTGCCGTATGTCTCTGCCTGTCTATCTCTCCATGTATTTTTTCTAAATTTTTTTCTGTTGTTTATTAGAGCTGCCCAGTCTGAGGTTATACAGTCTATCCACCAGTGATCTGCACAGAGGTCTGAATACGTATTGGCCATCGTTTTAACTTTTCTCTTATTTAGTCTGGTGCGTTTATGGTCCAGCAGCAGCAGCCAAGGCTGGTACTGCCCTTTAGCATTTGTTGGATGCTGTTAACAGGAAGAAAAAAAATGGAGGCACTTAAGGGGCTCAGGTCTTTATTGATCAAAGCCGGGAAGTCTGTCTTGACAGTGTGTGTCTGTCTGTCTGGCTGTCTGTGGGAGGGAGCTATCGGCTATCAATCTGCTCTGTCAGCATCAGTGAGAAAGGAAAGAAGAGGGTAATGAAAGAGGAAATTGATGAAAACAGTGAGAGAGAGAGAGAGCAAAAAAGACAAAAGATCAGAGATGAAAGAGAGTTGAGGAGGTGAGACAGATTGAAGGTAAATCTCAGGGCTTTCCATACTGGAAGTTATAGCCTGTTCATATTGTCTCATTAGGAAATGTCTAAAACATGTCCAGTGTTCACAGCTCATTAAAAGAAAGTACAGCACATTTTGACAATTTGCTACTTATGAGACTACATGACACAGATTCACCACATTTTGTGCTGCAAATCCAGTTCACATCCTCACTCTGTCACTGAACTGTGCTGCATGTGATCTAATACAGCTGACAGGCCAAAAAAAGAATAATAAATGAAAATGATTTTCCATTTAAGATTTAAAGATGGCTACAAGCTTCAACTTGAATAGTTTAATAAATTATACTGTGTGGATTGAGAGCGGTGTATCATGACTAGAGAGAGTTTCTTATTGCATTGTTTGCTGTGGTATACAGACTCACTCATAGTCTTCTCCCTGCATCAGTTCAAAACCCCATTATACATGAGAAATGGCTCCCATCGGGGTGATTACTGTATATAGTGATGTTTGCTAAGCAAATTTTATTGTTATTGCAGTGTATTTGTTTTGTTTCAGCATCATGGTTAAAATAATCTTTATTGTGTTTTTGCAGATGTCTAGTATGAGGGGGTGGTTTTCCATTGCTACTGACTAAATATAAAGCAGGATGTTTTGACACCTATGCAACCCTCGAGACCAAATTAATTGTGACCATTGTAGTCCTAGTAATAAGGCTGGTTAATACCTGCTTTCATATGGCTGGTGTAAGAGGCCTGCTGGTACTCTTGACCCACAGTGAGACATTAGGCTTCCACCTCTGATTTAAATTAAAATTAAATTCTTTACAACCTCTTATATTCATAGTTGTGTCCATCATTCTTACTAGTTATGATAGTTCTTTACTCAGCAGGTGATAGTAGTGATATGGACAATGGTTTACTCCGGTGTCCATAATTAGGGCAGTCAGACACGTTACAAACAGGTTCCTATTTTAAATAAAATGAATAATTTCTCAAAACTATAAAAGTGTGATGTTCATTGTAAGACTAATGTGA
Organism: Lateolabrax maculatus; assembly: GCA_031216445.1. Taxonomy (NCBI): domain Eukaryota; kingdom Metazoa; phylum Chordata; class Actinopteri; order Acropomatiformes; family Lateolabracidae; genus Lateolabrax; species Lateolabrax maculatus. The sequence continues at coordinate 15,201,963 of CM062202.1, read as the reverse complement.
GAAAAACTGTATAGGCCAGTAATATATTTGATAATCTTAACGTTCCTTATCCCTACTTTCTCCAAAGACAATAAAGTTAAAAGCTGAGGCTCGGTTGGACCTTCTGCGGCAAGTGGGGGTCGCTGTGGATACCTGGCTGAAGAGCGCCATGAACCAGGTGAGTTGTGATTGTTGGAGATGTTTACCTATACTCTGTGTGTGTGTGTGTGTGTGTGTGTGTGTATGTGTGTGTGTGTGTGTGTGTGCGCGTGTGTGTGCGCCTCTCCTTCTCCTTGCCTGACTTAGTTCATTCAAGCCAGTGTGAAACAGTGTGGGAGTGCATTCATACATGCAACCCTTGGTGTGTGTGTGTGTGTGTGTATTTAAATCCTTTCATGCATGAATTCCAGTTTGTGTAGTGCCGTATGCGTGTGTGAGTGTGCTTGTTTGCAGTATGTGTATAAACCCCCCCACTCTCTCTGTGCATGCTGTAGGTGATGGAGGAGCTGGAGAATGAACGTTGGGCCAGCTACACTTCCCACGATCCCTCACTGTCGGTGAGACACCTCCCCTCACTGTGCGTGCGTTGCTGCTTTCTTGCCAAGCCAGCAGAACTCGTCCTGTTTTCACAAAAACAGACCGTTCATTAATGAAATTTGAAAACACAGGAGGAATTAATTAAGGAATTAATGAACAACTAATCCATAAATCCATACAGTGCATGCATAAAGGATTCCTATCAGCAATTATCAAATTTGCAGCAGTTTTTGACTTGGCTGGAAAGTGCAAATCTTACACCTACAAATCAGAAATAGAAGAGTCCTTTCTCACCACACAACCTAAGTCGTAGCTGGTTCGTGTTGCATGCATGGTGGTCTGTTTTACCCACTTCAAATGAAAACCACTAGACCACTGAATTGTGTCACTGTATGTTAGTCACTAAACTACTATCTTCCCAACAGTTTTTCTTCTTGCGCTTCACAAACACAATCAAACACATTCAAAAATGGAATTTAAAAGCTCTTCGGCACTGACTCATGATAATAGACTTTTCATTCTTTATGATTTCATTATGAGTAAAAACCACCCAGCTAGAACAGTTCTTCTGACAAATCACTTCCTGAATGATGTAAAGTGCAAGATAATTGACCTCAGCTCTGCTGCCTAATCATCTGTCACGCTAGTTACAGCCTCTTAAAATGCCCCACTTACCTACTGGAATACTGATGTAGCCCTCACACAACTCGCAGTTTTTATTTCATGACCCCAAGCTTTAATGGCAAGATAGACTGAGTACGGATCTGAAGCCCGAAGGGACCTTATTATCACTTCATATGGTTTATGAGCGTGTGTGCATACTGTATGCATGTCAGGGGAGAGGAGGTGGACTCTAGGCACTTCCACATCCCCCTTCCCTCATAACTGGCAGTAGTGGATTGCCATTTTTCCCACCCTATACAGTGTTCCACCAAAAACAAATAGTTTGGCACAAGCTTAGCACAAAGACTGTAAACAGGGGGAAACAACTATTCTGGATTTGTATAAAGGTAAAAAAAAAAAAAACAGTTACCAGAACATGTGAAGCTCACTAATATTTTATATGAATTAAACAAACAAGATATAACGAGTCAATCTATGAGCTTTAGAGGTTCTCGTAGGTGGATTTTGTCATCCGCGGACAGAGCCAGACTAACTGTCTCCTCCTGATTCCAGTCCCTTTGCTAAGCTAAGCTCACCGGCTGCTGGTGGTAGCTTCATGTTTACCATACAGACATAACAGTGGTGTTGATCTTCTCACTTCACTCTCTGCACGAAAGTGAATAAGTGCATTTCTCCAAATGTTGAAGCATTCCTTTAAATAACCCTGATGAGTTTCATTGATATTTTTCCCTTAAATTGGACTTGATAAAACTTACATCCCAAACTAAATCGAACTTTTAATCATGCACAATCAATAATGCCTTATATGCTATGTTGTTGTTGTGTGTGTGTGACTGGATGTGTACGTTACTTATGGATATTTATGTGCATTTATGTTTGTGCCTTTGTGTGTGTTTCTGTCTCCATTGGGTATACGGGGAGGAGAGTGTACGTCCATGACTAGGAGTGTAATCCCTTTGTGGGGAGAGGTGTGTGTGTGTGTGTGTGTGTGTGTGGTTGTGTGTGTGTGTGTGTCTGTCTGTCTGTCTGTCAGCAGGACTAAACATAGTCAGTCTGCTCCACTGGAAGCACTTGAAACTCTGCTCACATGATACTGCAGCTCACAGCTAACACCAGAGAGAAATTGAGAGAGACGCTGAGTGTGAGAAAGTGAGAGAAAGTCTGAAGAATGAGGGGGAGACCAATCTAGGAGGAGATAACTGGAGAGGAGGAGGAATGATAGGAGGAGTTGTGCAGTGAAAGGGGGAGTGTTAGAAAGACAATTACTGTAAAAATGAGAGAAGGGGAGAGAGTCAGCTGAGAAAAAGAAGAGGTGGTGTAATGTGGAGGAGAGGGTGAGAGGGAGAGGTGAGGAGTGAGTAGCGTCAGAGTGATAAAGCTGAAGTAAAATTGGATGCAGAGGTGAGAAAAACGGGGGGTTGTGAAAAACTGCAGAGAACATAGAATAATATAATGTAGGGCCACAGTATACTGCAAAAATATTAGGATTGGCATGTTTGCACAGACAAAATGGTGAACAAAATTAAGTTTAGATTTAATCCAAGCCAAATGTTTCTGATAAAACATTTCCAAATGCCTAATTACCTGCAAGTAGTTGGTAATGTTACGTGATTTTTTGGGGATTTTATTTATGTGTCCTTTGGGCATGCATTTTTTAAAGGTTTTCTCTCAACTTTCCCGTGACTTATTTATAAGATAAATCAGTTTCAGGCTAGACTTGCTGAAAACTCCTCCATCTGGCGTGGGTGTCATCAAAAGAACAGACCAGGAGGCACATTGAGTATTCAGGCATTTGACAGCAGTTCAACAGCTTTTGATTTTTTTGGGAGTGCACTGGAGCCTTAAGGGACTGACAGCGGCAAAGAAGGAGGGATTATAATAACAAGGTGCAACAAAGGAAATGAAGGAGAGGAAAACAGTAGGAGGGATTGTTAACAGCAGTTTACTGATTAGGGAGAGATCAAGAAGTGACCGATGGTCAGAGAGAGAAGAAGGAATGAATGGATTGTGAATAGTAAGCTGCAGAGGAAAGCACAGAAAAACAGTGAGAGCTTTATTCATTTCACTCAACTTTATTAATGTGACTATAAAATATTGTAAGCTATGAACCCTCAAGGCCCCCAGGCAGCCACTGCCTTCATTAAAATATCACTTTCACAGTTATTACCTCCAGGACCAATAAAATCAGCCATTGGTCTGCATCTCAGCAGTAGTTGTATGCACACTGAGATGTATTTTTGGTGATATTTCATTGGGTTATTACTGAAATACATGCTGGTCATTTTACTTCAGTTATGAAATGGAATTGGCCCTGATGTAGTGCAGTGTGCTTTTAAATCAATGGAGCAAAGTGGATAAGAGTGACACAACACAACAAACATGCAGCCAACAAAACTATGGCCTTGTCACCAAACTTCACAATATAAAACTGGACATCAAGTTGTTCTCCATCACACTGAATCTGTCCCTCCCACTGTTATGTATTCCATGGCTCTGTCCGACAATACAAGTATTGTCATTGCACAGTAGTACTGGAAAATGATTTGTTACTTCTAGGGGGAATTAATTAACACTAAGCCTTGTGGCTATACCAGCTAATAATAGGCCACAACAGTTACCCTCCTTATTTGAGTGTATGTAACTTGCACACTAAAAAGAGTCCCACAATGCAAAATGGATCATCAGTTCAACATTTTCATTTGTCCTGTACTTTGGTTTATGACCAGATACCTGCAAAAGTAACGACATTCCCATCAGCCTCAGCGGTACTTCTGTGTAGTGCTGATTAGTTAAAATGCTAAGACACTAAACTAAGATGGAGAACTTTGCAAAGATTATTCTTTACCAAACATCAGCAAAGCACAGCTGTGCCTCACATTAGCACTACGTTACATTTTACGTTACATATTAGATATATGTAAGTAAGTTGATGAACAGAAAACTAATAAGTGGAGGTTTCATAAGAAAAGCAATAAACATAGAAGCATGCAGTGTATGTATTTCAGTTTTAAGGGTCTTTAGTAACCATTCCCAGTGGAGAGCTTTGATAAGAGTGTGTTGATTTTTATTTGAGGTGCTAACACCTGAGGACAACACCTGAAGGTTATTATTTCCATAGGGTATATTTTTATGTCCAGGAGACCAACTTGGGTTATCAACTCATATACAAAACACACATCTGCTTTGTTCTGCACTGGTGTAGAGTTTACTGTGTCAACAGAAATCTGATGACTAAACACAATGACTTAGGAATGGATAAACACACACACACAAACACACACACACTATTGTTATGGCCAACTCAGCTTGCTGTGTGTGATGGATTTTTCTACCAGCGAGATCACATGACCTTCATATAAGCCAGTGAAATTCTCATGGAACAAAAGAGGGAGGGGCTGGATCATATGAGACAGTAGTCCCTCTACACCTGTGTCTAAAAGCTAGACAGTGCTCACACTTTGCAGAGAAACTCAGACAGAGAAACTCTGGCAGGAAGAAAAGGTAAGCATTGCTGCAGATTAAATTGTGACACTAGCACAGACAGAGTACAGACACACAAGAAGAGGGGAAAAAAGGTAACAGGTGAAAGTCTGTCTTTGTTAAATGGACAGACCTTGTAACTGGTGAACAAATGCACAGGAGGTGCTGGAAGTGGAAGTTGGGATAAGAGCAGCAAGAGTGTAAAAGGCAGAGGTGGTGACAGCAAAGTTAATGGGAGAGAACAAAACAGTAGGGGCACGTAGATACCAGCCGACACAGGCAGAGATAGAAAAACAACATAACAAGTCACTTAGCTGGGCATGATGTTGGTATTCAGTATTTAGAGCAACAAGGTTGTGTAAAAATTATGTAAAAATTGAGTATTGTGGCTGTCATGTGAAGTTGGTGAAAGGTTAACTTTGCTCTTTTGTCACTGTATGTTCAGTATGTGATTTACTTCATAGAGAAGTGTTTTTTAACTCTGGAGCTTTAGAGGTGAATGGGCCTTTTCTTGTTTGTCCTTACACTGTAGTTATCAGAGGTTTTCACTTTATCTGGCTGTGTTTGTGTGTTAAAGGGCACAGTGGACTTGGATCGTGAGGAGGGAGAGGAGTGTGAAGAGAATATGGAGGTTTTTGACGACAGCAGCTCCAGTCCTTCGGGAACCCTCCGAAACTACCCGCTAACCTGCAAAGTCCTGTACTCGTACAAGGTATAAAACAACACACACACACCCACACAGAGTTACCCTCTGCAGTTACATGGTCACACACCTACACATATCAAATATCTGCAGCTACCTGCTCAACCACAACACACAGTATCCTACACAATCATCTATTCACGCACTGAAACAAGCCAAGTTGAACGTCAGTGGCTACATATATTGTAAATTGTAGATTTGATTTCCCCCAACACTCCTTTTCTTATCCTCCCCCTTTTTTTTCGTTAACCTGTTTTCCTGTCTGATTCTCACTCCCTCTTCCTCTCTTTCTCTATCTTTAACACTGTTGGTTTGTCTCCCCTGCAGGCCTCTCAGCCGGATGAGTTAACTATTGATGAACAGGAGATGTTGGAGGTCATTGAGGATGGAGACATGGAGGACTGGGTCAAGGTGCACAAATACACACACATGTGGCAGTCACACAGATGTGCACTACGTTTACAGTGAACACAACAGAAGCATTATCTGATGAGCTCTGTGTGTTGTGTCCTGTCCACGACCTCTGTTTGGTTTCACAGGCTTACGTGCTTTCTTAGGGTTCAGTGTATTGTTGTTTTCATGCTGCTTTTGTGAAGGCATTTCATTGTTTGTGTGTTTTTGTGTTTGTGCTTTTCAGGCCCGCAATAAGACAGGTCAGGTGGGATATGTCCCGGAGAAATACCTTCAGTTCCCGACCTCCAACAGTCTGCTGAGCATGCTCCAGTCTCTGGCCACACTCGATGCTCGATCGCACACCTCGTCCAATTCCACCGAGCCAGAGCTGCACTCCGGCTGTATCAATGGAGACACAAACAGTAAGTACGCTGTAAACCAAGTGACTGTAAATTATTCTTTGAAATAATTAAACTGCATGCCAGGAGTTTCAGTAAAACAAGCTAGTTCCAGTTGTACCAGTGTAGATTTTTCCTTCCCATAATGAAATTATCCCGTGCCACTGATTAAATTATTTTTCACTTTACTGCTCCAGTGGAGTTGTTCAGAATCCGGCTGTAAACTACACTTATTTTGCAAAGCAGGGTGTTATTAGAATAAGCAAGTGTGGGTCGTCTACAGTGCTGGGTAAAACAAGGTAAAAGAAACAGAAACAAGATCAAGGCAAAAGCAAAACAGCAGCAGTTCAAAATTGCAGAACAGTTTAATAAAATGGACAAGATCTGACCTTTACATTAACTCTCTTTGTGCCCTCTCTTTTATTTCTGCAACACTATTGGTTGTATCCACATAGACAATTTGGGTGTTGAAGGGCTACATGCAGTCAGGTAATTCATCAGTTACAAAAGTAAAATTATTTAATTTCAAGATGTATAATTGATTGTGTAAAAAAGGTTGATAATTATATACTCTTATTGTGCTTTGGCAAATGTTGACCCAGCTTGTTGGGCAGCATCTATCTGATGGACAGTGCAAATTAAATCTAACTTAATTACCTTGCATCATAAAAAACACGTCTCATGTTTATGGTGCCTGATTGGTCAACCATTTTCACTGCATCCCAAACCAGGAAGGTGAAACAACCGCATGAAAGCAAACTAGATTGTCATCTTTGCTGTTGTTAAAAATCTTGGACAGTCATTTTTATGCTTTACTCTTCCGTTCTAACCTGCCTTCTTCGCAACCTTCTTTCTTCTACTCTCTCTTCCTCCAACTCTCTTTCTAATGTTATACCTGAATACTTGGAGCAGACACATGGGGAAATTCTGACACCTAATTATTATTACAGTTACAGCTTTCTGTCTTCTCTTTATCTCCCTCTCTCCAGCGTCGTGCACTATTCTCTTTAAGACAGTCAGGGCCAGGGAGAGGAGGGACTACATTTACCCAAGAATAATTATTCCTACTATGTATTTCTTATTGCTTTCTCTCTCTTTTTGTCTTCTTTTATCTCTGCAGTGATGTATGTCCGCGCACTTTACGATTACGAGGGCCAGGCAGACGAGGAACTGTCCTTTTCCGAGGGAGCGGTGATACGCCTGTTGAGCCGCGACACTCAGACAGACGACGGCTTCTGGGAAGGGGAGCTCAACGGACGGGTGGGCGTCTTCCCCTCTGTGCTGGTAGAAGATTTCACTGAAAATGGGGAGACCAGCGGAGGCGGGGTGGTTGACATACAGGTATGTTGATGCACGAAGATAAAGGGATAAGTCTCACAGATAACACAAATATTAAGTTAGTGGTACAGTACAGTGAGACAAGTGATCGTAGAAACATTTAACTTAAAATGGAGACATACTCCTACTTAAGTAACACACTGACATTCAGTGCATCACTCTTGAGGAGCTGGAAATTTGGTCTTATCAGTCTTTCCTTAGGGCAGAAATACCAAGGATAGAGTGTGGTATACTTGCCCCCCCCCCCCCCCCCCCCCCCCCCCCCCCCCCTTCCCTTTCCCGGCTTGTCCAGTCAATCTATCAGCAGGGCAGAGTTCACAAACATTGAATCAAAACTGCTGTATCCCTGCCGCGCTCTGATAAAAACTCAGCACTGCAATCACAGAAAGAGGTCTTATCTGTGGCACAGGGTGCTGCCCTATGAGAGGCAACAGGAAGGATACAGCCTCTCCCTTCCTACAAGGCTGTAGACATAACACACACCGCATCGACTCTTAAAGTCTTTTAACTGGTATGTGGGGAAGATAAGATAAACAAAATCGGAATCATCCTGGTTGCTGCCCCGGAAACAGTCAAGTTGTATGTAGTGGCAATTCACACCAGCAAGTAAACCAGCAATATGTATGAATGGTATACCATACAGTGTCCCACCAAAGTCTTAAAGATGCTCCCTCAATCTCATATAAATATTTTTACATTAGCAGTGGATGAAATTACCATAATGTGAAAGGGGTTTGTTCTAGTGACAAACAAATTGTCACCTGACCGTGCAGCTCCCCTCAGCTCTATGGAACTGTATGGAGCGTTTTAGCATCTTTAAATTTGTTGTTTTGGTTTATCAGCCTGCAGGTCTTTGCTTCACTTTCACAGCTCTTATAGTGTCATTTTTGGCTGTAGCAAGCAGCTGTTTTTAGTGATAAAGCTCTTAAAACCCACTGTACATACCTGCCCAACACAAAGCAGCAGACAGACAAAGTCAGCACGAGCTGGTGGACATAGTGGAGTATTTAGCAGCTAAAGATAATATTTCCTTGAGGAGTTGGTGGAGACCACAACAGAGCAAAAAGGAGACTGAATAGAAAAAGTAGAATTTTGCTCCCGTGTCTACTGGATGTGTATATAAGCTACTGTTTGCCAACATGATAGCCATATTAACTTTATAAGGTGATAATATGACCAACTGCCCCCCAAAAATAAAAAATAATGTAGGTTCAAAGATCTATAGATTAGCATTTCTCAGATACTTATGAGACTTGTAATCCATGCATTATTAATTTGTGAGTGCACTGGGGCTGTGGCTTAGTTGGTTAAAGCACCTGTCTTGTAAACAAAAGTTCCTGGGTTTGAATCCCAGCAGAGGATGGACAGCCGAAGCAGTTCAGCTGTGTTCAGCGAATTTTTTTCAGTGATGTTTCTCCCCCTTTCTTTAGATTTCACCGTCTCTGAAGCTTCCATCTTCTCTGCCACCTCTTCCACTGTATGACCAACCTCCCATCAGCCCTTTCACCAGCCCCGAGACCTCCACCCCGCCTCCTCTCCCACGCTCACCCTCCGCCGCACTCAATGGGGAGCACAAGCCTCCACCGCCTGCCTCATGTCACAAGGGACCGCTATCCACCCACAGTAAGCCAAGTGCACACACAGAAAAAGTTTGTGTGTCCTGGAATTAATTGAGAGGAGGTCGTTGTGGCTTTTTACTGTGAGTATACAGAAATCTCCCCCCCTCTCTCTGTAGATCAAAGCTCTGGCAGGAGTCCAGTGTCTCCAGGATTTCCTCAGCCACTGCGATTCACCCCTGAAGGGGGACCAGGGAAACTACGACCTGTAAGTATAAAAATTATTCAAGATGTTTATGTTTTTACTTTGCTGTCAACATTTAATGATGACAAAACTATAATGACTCAATGGGTCTAACAATGTTTTTGTCTGTTTCTTTCAAAACATGATTGCAAATTCAAAAAGCAAAACTGTCTTCTGTCATGAAATTAGTTGAAGTTGTCTGACAGATCAAACTTTAGATAGGTTGCTTTTAGAGATAAGATAAGAAGATACATAGATAAGAAGAGGTTGATTTGTGACTTTGACACATGTTGCAGTTTATTATTACAATATATGTTATGAAATGTGTGACAGACTTGTGTCTTGGTTATCTGGGCCATTATGCTTTGTCACCCTGCCACTAGGCCACATCAGGACCTTAGATCAGGAGAAGATGGTTCACTATTAGGGAAACATTTTTTAATGGAAAGACCTAGATAAAAATAATAATAATGTAATTGGCATTTTTTCTATTGTCTTACATTTTATGGATCAAACTGATGTAATTAATAAGGAAAATAATCAGTTGCAGCCTTATATACCACAAACTTAAATGCAAACTGTTATGGTACAGCACATGGTTTTCTCATTATTCCTTTTTTTCTTAAATGTAAATGTTAGTGTTGATTTGATTAGTGTTTGGCCAGTGAATCTAAATTATGATTTCCATTCAATATAATGTGTTTACTTTATAGAGAATAAATATTCCTTACTTTTTTGAGATAAAAGGTTTGTGTCCCACAGCAGGAAAAGAACATTATGCTGTTTGTCAAATGACAAAAAAGTAGGTCATCTCTTTGCCTTGGTAATAGTTTTCCTCACTGTGCCCCTTTTCTTAAACTTACATTTATTATGTTTTCTTTCACCGCTGCAGGTGCGAGCTGCTCCTCCTCCACCCAAACAGCACCCCCGCCGACAGCAGGAGAAAAGCGACAAGACGGAGGAGGTGGAGATCACATTGGTGTGACAGACAGACAAGCTGGCGGGCGGTTATAGAGACATAAAAAATAAAAACACATGACAGACATACGTATCCTACAGGCTGGGGAACTGAACTGAACTGCTCTGGACTGAAGTCAGCTTAAATAAAGTGATGTGAAGTAAACTGAACTGAACCACGTCCGACGCCCCTGGCCTCTCCGCGTCTTCTCTCGTCCTCAAGTTGAGGAGGAGAGCAGAGACAGAGGATAATGGCAGACTATCAAATTAAATAATCTCCATATTAGCTTCCTAATGAAGTGCAGCAGTAGCCGCCCCCACATCCCTCTCCGCCCTCCCCTATCCTTCCATTCTTGCCTTAAAACTTCACCTCATCGGGCAGCAAACCCGAGCACACAGAAGAAGAGGAAGAGGAGGAAGAATGTTTAGAGAGGGGGAGTGTGAGGGGAAAGTTAATGATGGGTTCTGCAAGTTTTCTTTTATCTTTTTAAGCTTACTTCAAGATATTGTAGTTTATCTCTTTGCACAAGAAGACGATTCTGCTACATTTGAGAAATTTCACTTTTTCCACTCACTTGTTAACAAATACAAGGAAACACGAGAAACGTCACGGAGCCCTGAAACTGACAAAATGTAGTAAGGGGTTATAAGACTAGTCAACAATATAACTGAATCATTAATAATATTGTTATATTGAAAAATTAAAATGGATTGTAAAAAAAAAAGTCAAGCTTTATACTGAATCATTTATCTGTTTTCCCAATGCAACATTTCCAATTTTTTCTATGCGTATATAAAAGAATTAAGAAAATGACTTATATTTGGAGCAATGGAGAGGACGTGGCCAGCTAGTTTAACTGAAAACACTGAGCAACTGTCTGTCTTTATGAAACTACCCCATACAGTGCAGGTAATGTTCGTCACCCAGATACTGTACTGCACACTTCTGTAGCATCACTGTATAAACTCAGTATAAACAGTGGCTGAAGTGTTTTAGTCTTTAAACTCATGCATTGATTTAGTTTATTTGACATTTTGAGAAAGGAGACACACATCTCCAAAATGTTGCCGATGACAGAATAAAGTCCAAGACTTATTTCCATTGTGGTCCTAAATGAAGACGAGAGAAATGCAATTGAAGATGAAGATAACGATATATAGATAAAATCACGTGTCTGAGGTCTGGGATCTTACAAGTAGCCTAGTAAGTAGCTTGCTGGCTAAAAAAGCCATCGTTACAAGAGTTTATACTCTAATGCTAGAGCAGGAGAGTACAGTATATTCCTGAGGAACATTAGGTGCAGTAGCTGGTGTAGTTTTATGCCAAAAGTCAGCTTCAGCTTGGTAGCTCAGTATGTTTAGTTACCAGTGTTTTCAGTTAGGAGAATAGGGAACAGATAAATGATTAAATCTATGCCAAAATAAATAAGTTGACAAATAAAATGAGTAAAATAATTTTAATTTTAATTTACTACATTTATATGTTATATTTCTGACTAATCTGATAGCTTTTACTATAGTTTGAGTGTCTGGGCTCTAAAAGGTAAGCTTGATGAGAGTTAATAAGTGTAAAACTTGCTGAACGTGTCATGGTTTGGATTGCAGTTGGAGTTTGAGTGAATGGACAGAGAAACTGGGTGGTGTGTGGACGCATTGTCTCCCCTCGCCAGCCCTTCCCTCGCCATATATAGTCCTTATCATCATACGTATTCAATGTGTATTAGTACAGTACATTACTGTTGTCATAGGAATGTTATGCATAGCGTTTCATATAGACTAACTCAGCTGAATGGAATACCATGTCTGATATGTAGTGGAAGTTTTATCCTCATCTTATACTGAAAGGGCATTGTAAATACAGTAACGAGGGAGAGATGAAAGAGGACAGGGAAGGAGAGGATGAAAGAACAAGAGAGAAAAAAGGAGGCTGGATCCTCCCTTCTGCTGTTTTCTCCACCTCCCTTCCCATTCTCCCTTTCTTCCTCTCCCTCTTTTCTCTAATGTCTGTTCTGTCCATTGGCAGTCAGTGTGAATTGGTGGCCATCATATACACACATACAGTTGCATTATATTACGCACACATTGCTATATCTTCTCTCATTCTGTGACCGTCTGTGTGCTTGTATCACTGATTGGTTCAGGAGGAGGCCGGTGGTGCTTTCAAAGGCACTGAAATTGTTGGTATTCACTGTGTGGTGACAAAGAAAAGTTTTATTTGAGACGATATAGACAATGATCGTATTTGGGGTGAGGAGTTTTAATTAATCACAGAATGAACTGTATAGCTTTTATCCCTACAGATCATATCGCCTCTCACATTGATTTTGTCCACCTATAACATTATATCCTTGTTTAGTTGACATGCATTACATTCGCACGTATTATTTTTCTCTGTTGTCTTGCCAAGCTACTACTCCATCACATGTGAGTCTGTTTTCTTTTTTTAATACAGCAGAGAAAACATCCATAAAAACAAATGAACCTTTTTACGTTTCCAATTTGATATCCTTATGTTTTATGTGGTAGAAACAGAAAACAAAAAGGATGTATAAAACAAATACATCTGCTTAATGGACAGAACTAGCAAATGACATTCAAATGGAGCTAAGTACAATTCTTTTGTGTTTTTTTACTCAAAGTAAATAAATCTTCCCCCTTAAATACCCTTCAAGCCTTTAAAACTCCTTGCCTAAAGGGCAGCGTAGCACTTTTATTTATTTGTACCTTCCCTGGAAAGTAGCAGTACCTTGACATAGCATCAGAATGGACAGAAAAGAGTTTTTTCTTTTCATTCTTATTCTGTGGTGGATCCTCTTTATTTCAGTGTGACTGATGTTTTTTTTTTTTTTTTAATAACTTCTCACTCTTTTAAAGAGATGGAGGGATAATTATTGGACGATGTAATTTGGTGTTTTTCTTAACTTATAAAAACAAAAACGAAAAAAACTTTATTATAGTAAGGGATGTTTTGAATGAAGACTTGGAGAGAATGTGTTTTTTTGGGTCTTTACATAGGCCTGACTGTTTGTGTGTGTGTGATTGTTTCAACAGGGAGATGAGGAATTTTGATCAGATGTAAAGATGTGTCCCAGTTCCTTCCTACATATTCATTTTAACCATGGTCTGATTTCGGAGAGCGCTCACACTGAATACATTTTAGAATAAAACGCAAAGATGTCAGTATGCTATACTGAATTTACTTGATTTTATAACAATGTTGTCCCAAAATGCAAAAAGACAAAAGAAAGGAGAAAATTCTTGTATACTCACTGTAAAAACAGTAAGGTATATGAAGATTAGAATGACGCACATACTGTATAGTATTAGTATGTAGTATGGAGTTGGGGCACAGCTTTAAGCTTCTTGTAAAAACAAAGCACTCGAAAGTCCTGATCTGGGCTAAAATTGTTTGTTTCCTCTGTGGGAGATGAATTATGTGAGATTAAGAAAATTGATCCAATGTGTGAAATGAAGAAGATACTAAATAAATCATTCATTTTTCTTGCATCAGCTTTTAGAGAAAAAACATGTTGTGTAGCATCCACACCTAACAAAGTGACGCATGCTGGAATTAGTTGCAGTTTCCGATCCAAACCTCTGCTCCTCTGCTGTTGTGGGAAATGGCATTGATTTGCAACAGTGTGGTCGAGGTGACTCGGAACAGCAGCCTCTCCTTGAGCACTCTCAGACCTTATTTATAATGGTTTTCAAACTTGTTTTGAAGTTTCTGGTTTACAGCAGCTTCCCACAGAACTTCCCACCATAAATGCTCAATCAGTTAATCTATCAAATATAAAATGTATGACGTTTTGTTGCCAGTTGCCACTGAACATGATTAATTTCCCGTTTTAACAGTCCCTTTGGTCCGCTACAGTGTTTAATTATTTCATATGGGCCTGTTTTTGGTTTTTATGTATTATATAATTCTTTTGTTTTTCATCCTTCGATTTGGAGCAGCTGCACAGCTGCTGCCATTAACAATGTGGTGGAACAACTAGCCTTCTCTCTCTTCACATACTGTTGCCATGGTGACAACAACGAGAACAGGTGCAAAAGTCTTTCTGCATATTATTATTGGCTGTACAAAAAACAAAGTTTGTATTTATTGTGTACAAATGTCAATTAATAAAAAAAATATTGAAAAGTTGTTTGTGTGTCATTCTGATTTTTTTGTGCGTGTTTGTGTTGATGTGTGTGTGTGTTTATGCCTCTCCTACATATGTGAGTATGTACACAATTGAGAATTTGTCTAATTGACTGTATATTTTTGTAAGCGTGTGTGTGTGTGTGTGTGTGTGTGTGTGTGTGTGTGTGTGTTGTATGGACGTTTCAGTCACTAGAAGTGGGTGTGATCATAGGAACACTGTATAAACACTGAAGGCCAGAACTTCCTGAGTGGAGCGGGAGGGAAAACAGAAACAGCAGCACAGAAGAGAAGCAGCAACTTTTTATTTGGGTCATTGAATATGTTCTTGCCAAACCTCTTCTCTTTCTTCCCTTATGTTTCCTTATTTTAAAGATAGGTGTTGATTTGCAATGCGCTCCAGAGGAAAACAAAAGTCCACCTGCAGCTCGTCCTGTGTGAAACTCTACCTGTGCTCCAACCCAGAGGGTATGTAGATTACTCATAAACACTAAAGTATCAGCTGAATTTGCTGACGTTTAAGGCGTCTCATGTTTGTGTTTATGCTCTGTACAGATAGCGTCGTGGAGCGCAGAGCTCTGAGAGAGAGTGTGTTCCCCAAACTTAGAGAGCACTGCAGACAGACACTGGGACTGGATGTCAGGGTGAGTACATGCTTGTCTTTTCTAAATCCTGCTTACTACATAGTGACTACTATTACTTTTTTCTTTAAAGGTGCTACTTAAAGTTTTACATCCTTTCTGTCCCTTTAACACCAAAAAAACATTAACTGGCTGAGGCAGGATGCAGGAACTGTTGATGCTTCATTAAAACACTGTAATGTTATAACCGTTAATGGCTTTGAAAAGCTAGGAGGAGCAGTCAGCTATGGTCCACTGCAGGAAACATTCTAATTTACTTTATTTTAAATCTGCGGCTAAAGTTTTGTTTGGAATGAAGTTACAAACAGAAAGTTGTTTCTGTTTATTCTGCTGTTTCCCCGGGTGGTGCCTTTATCCTATTAGCCCGATAATCTACTGATTTTTTTTCTCATAGGAATAAAATGGCTGAATCAAAATTGGATGTTTGTATCATCTCACCTTTATCTCAACCTTAATTGAATTCACTTCTGAATATTGCTTACATTCATTTGTCGAATTGTTTTGTCCATAAAATGTTAAATATGAGAGCAACTGCTGATGCTATCAGAGGTGAAAGTCATGAATTAAAGTTACAGCAGCCAAAAGACGTAAAGCCCAAAATCCATTTAAAATATGGAATCAAACTATCCTGAAAAACAGCAGCCAGAAAATACATTTTCGGTCAGTAGACTAGAAGAATAATTGACTGTTTCAGCACCAATACAGATGGTTTCAAGCATCACCAACACTCGTCTATATAACATTTCTCACTGCCAACAGTGGAATACAAAAGCAATATTATTTGGTAGCTTCCGTGTGTGTGCCCTTTATTTTTCCACACTATCCCCCTGAGGCCATTCCTATAACAGTACAGTCAATTCTACTCAACTGTGCCTAATTAAATTTGATTGAAAAAAAAAGAGGATGAGCAGCTGTAACGCGACTGTGAGCATGGTGTGTTGGTTTGTGTGGCAGGTCGACCGGCGCTTTGTGTCAGCTCTTTTCAGCAGCATGTGTTATTAGAAAGATGGAAGAATATCATATGTCACTGAGCCACCACCAGGCCAATCGTTATTACACCTCACCGTATGCTTTGCGTGAGATGATTATCAGTCATCTCTCCGCTAGAATTGTTTAACCATTATGTTGTGTGTGTGTGTGTGTGTGTGTGTGTGTGTCTGTAGGTGATAGACCCATTTGAGTCCAGTGATCCCAGTCGTTGGCCAGATGAAAACACCAGACGGCAGCTGATTAAAGAATGCAGAGAGAGCTCCGCAGGACCATTTTTACTGGTAAATAAATCACCAGAATTAATTTAGCCAGAGATATACAGTAGTTACACCATGCCTCGGGCTCTACAGGAGCACCGTAGTGTTTAAAAATATTCAATTAAATGATACTTTGAGTAATACAGAGTGACCAGCACTGTAGCAACTCTCAGTCCCTGTTGAATCTTGAGGGTTCAAGTGTTGTAAGTGCAGTTTTTCAGGCTTTTGGTGGTATGTGGAAATTGGACACGGTATCATGTAACTGGCAAGTCACAGGTTCAATCACCACATCAACAACTCAACAGTCTGAGCCTGTGTTATCTCCTACCTATGTAATCAGCATAAAGAACAGCCTCAGCACACACTGTGACTGTAAGAATCACAGAATTTACTACAGGGCTGTTTGAATTGCACTATACAGTATCACAGAGGTCTTTTCTGATATTGCACACAGCCACTGAACCTGATCAATCAGCTGATTAATCAAGCAAATCATCTCAGTCTTGCTTCACATAATGCAAAATAATAATAAAAAAAAAAGTTTCTGCATAAGCTTTATGAATCATGAATCCATAAACACCATTTCAAGTGTGTGCTCATCGGTGTTAAACAATGCATCCCATGCTGCCGTTCCTTCTGCGTCCACACGGCGGTGCTGCAGGCTCTGGTGGGACATCAGTATGGCACGGCCAGTCTGCCCGCCCAGGTGGAGGTGTCAGAGTACCAGCTGCTGCTGCAGGAGAGCCAGCAGGCCGGCGTCAGCACCCAGGAGCTGGAGGGAGTGTACCAGAGGGACGAGAACACCATCCCTCCCTCCTACTGCCTGAGACCCCCGCACAGACACACCGGCTGCCCTCAGGTGATCACACTGATCCTCACGAATGTATCAGACATCATCCATTGACTGCCTTCATCCAGATGAAAGAACTTGATTATCTGATTAAGATTATCTAGTTAAGCAAACAGGAGTAGGTTTGATTAGTGTTTATGAATGAAAGAGGAGTAAGCTGTCTTTAAATAAGTTATGAAATAGACATTTGCTACGTAAGTAAAGCTCTCCCTTAATATTTTTTCCTTATTAAACCATATTAAGCATTTAGAAATACAAATGAATGCTCTTAATGGTTAATAATCCTGTGTGTCATTTTCCGTTTACAGTCTATAAATAAGATAACCTTGTATTTCTATTGTGTATTTGATTACATTTTAGATATAATTTGCCCGGATAAATAATATTAATTTATTTTCTAAACATTGGTTGCTACAACTTTTAGACTGCTGCTGTTTTCTAAAAAATATGCCCGCCGTTTTTTGTTCAGGAGGTAGCGGTTAAGGAGGAAGAGGACATCAAGATGAAGGCTAAAGAAGAAGAGCTGAGGAAGGTGTTTCAGACCACTGTGAGTCTGTGTGTCCACAATGGTCTCATGACCCCAGAGAGAGCCCATGGCTTCTACAGATCAGGTGAGGTACACGTCGATGTGTGTGGGTTGTTACGCCCGATCTGGAAGTAGGATTTAATGTGTGCTTTGCTGCCTCTCTCCAGCCCTCGACGCCGATCTGCGATTTGCTCTGGACAACCGTCCTGATAATGACATCATCAGACGCTGCCTGGTTTATGTCCACAAGGTCAGCAACGCAATAGGAGAGAGAGACAAGAGGCAGAGGAGCTCACAAGTTCAGCCACAGTCACAGGTAATCCATCACTGAGTCACTGACCAAAGTACATTTTTCATGCCCAGAGCAGAACAAGGAAAAAAGTCCTGAAAATAATTCCTGAATCAACTGATGCATCAACTTTATTATTTTTCCTTGTTTTCTTAGTTTTGGAAGGAAAGTATGTTTTTAATAGCTGAAGAAAACCAATTCTTTAGTTTTGTTTTTACAGAAGGAGCAAGTGAGGCTTTGCAGAAACAACACACGTTTCTAGCAAAAACTATATATCACCTCTGTAAACTACTATATAGATATCCAAGACTTCAGGAGTCTTGATTCAGGTAAACGTGATATGAGTGTTCATGCCTCCATTAACATGGGAAATTTACAAAATGAGTGCCCCCTTTTGTTGAAGTTTATTATTAGTTCCTGACATTTGACCTGAAATGTGATTTGTGTTTACAGAACAATAAAGATGTACTTGAAACACATCTCACATATCTAGGTTTTATATCCCATGCTTGCATAAAACAAATTAATTTCTTGTTCTATAAATGATGATTCATTTTTGTAGTGTAATAGAATGATGCCGACTGTATCAAAAGTGCCACAGAAAGTAAAAAAAAAACTTTTTTCCCATATCCTGTATTTTCAGGCTGCTTCCTTTGATGAAAGGACAATACCCTCTGATGGACAATTATTCTCAGAGCTTTGTGACAACTTCCTCCCTGGTGTCATCACTTCCTCCCGACTTCTAGTCTATACCACCACCACAGAGTGTGACCGTCGCCATGGTTACACGACAGCCAGGAGGCGGGGCTATGCCGAGGCTCTGTGCCAGCAGGTGTACTCTGACCTTGTGGGGTTGATTGACAGACAAACCAGTGGAGGCCTCCAGCTCGGTGATGCTTTGGCCAGAGAGGAGGCCGAGCAGGACGAGCTGTGTGACATCCTGTCACAGTTTTATGACGTCATTCGGCCAGAAGAGGAAGAGGTCAGGATGATTGTGTGTGTTTTTTGGATGGTTTTTAAAGACAAATAACAGCATTGAAATGTTTAATGTTTATCTGCTTATGCTGTAGATATGGTCAATTCTGCTTTACTTTTAAAATGGCAGTGTGAAAGATTAACAACAAAGGAAGATAAAAAAAAAAAGAAACTTTGTGTGGCAGGTACTGATCAATGGATGTTAACATTAAGTACTTTACAATTCAGTGGAATTTTGTTTTACCAATTCAAAGTCACGTCGTGAGTATTTTCTGATCTCTTTTCCCTGTATTGCGATGAAACTTGATGCCAATAGTTTCAGGTGTAACATTGCATCACTAGAGTTTACTTTTCATTTTCTGTAGGTCAGAGCCTATGTGGAGCAGAGCAAACAACAGCGCCCGCTAGTTGTGACAGGAGGACCCTGCACAGGGAAGACAGTTCTGCTGGCCCACTGTGCTCAGCAGGTTAGTGGACTGAAGTGAAATGTGATACCCTGTTCAAAAAACTCAATTTTACATCCTTCCACCCATAACAACCTTCAGCTTCCCGTCTTCGCAGAGACATGCTACACACAATTCTCAATTCACAATTAAGTGGGATGAACTCTTACAAATTTTCTTCTTCATTTAAAAAAAAAAAAAATAATAACAGCAGTACACTTAAAAAATTAGGAAACTCTGTAATCTTACACCTTTCTTATTTGAGAATTTAATGGATATTTTGTCCTTGCTTTAAACACTTCAAAATAGAGTCGCAAAGATTTGTCAATAATCGATTAGTTGAGTGACAGAAAATAAATTTGCAAGCAAATATTTGGTTTAAATTAATTATTAAAAATCTTTTCTTTTAAGCAAAAATGCGTATAATTCAGTGGTTCGAGCTTCTCAGATCTGAATATTTTCTGGTTTTCTTAACCTCTAGTTGGGTTTGAACTGTTGGATGGCCAAAAAAGACATTTGAATGTATAAATTGTAATGGACATTTTTTAAAATTATTTTCTGACATTTTATAGACCAAACAGTCAACTGATTAATTGGATAAATAACCGTCAGTTTAACTGATGAAGACAATAATTGTTTGTTGCAGCTGTGTTTAAAAGAACTTCAAGAGTTAAAGTGAAGAGGTTCTGATACCTAGTAGGTTTGTCAAGAGAAATTACCCACTAAATCAAAAATCAACCAATAAATAAAAGAACAGGGGCAAAAAACCCAAGGGTAATATCTACAAGACATTTGTATTGTAAGACTGCTTCAGGAACCCGTACTACACGGTTTTGATACCATGTAAACAGATGTTCTCTCCCTCTTCTCTGTTTCTCTCCACAGATAAAGTCTTGGCTACCAGGCTGTGATCCTGTGGTGATCCCTTATTTTTGCAACCTGTCAATCAACCCTTCCCCGAAGCACCTGTTGTCGAGCCTGTGTCACCAAATTGCCAGTAGATATCAACGCGGCTCTTCCTCTGAGCAGAGCCCCAGCGACCTGGGCGACCCTAGCTGTAGCACTGACCTCCGAAACAACAAATCCAACGCTTCTACCCATAACCGAGAGCTTAGCACCATAAAACCTGACCTTTGTCTCTCTGAGCTTAAAGAACGTCTCTCATCCCTCCTCTCCCTCATGCCTTCTACCGAACAGCCTCTCATTCTAACCCTCGATGGCCTGGATCACGTCGGAAACAACTTTGGACCTCAAATCCTTGGGAGCTTCCCGTCCCCCCTCCCTCCCAGCGTCAAACTCATCCTCGCAGTCTCCTCCGGCCGAACACAAGTCCTGCAAGCCATTAGCCCACAAAGACGTCCACCCCGCCGTGTGTCAGAGGGCAGCGAGAGGGAGTCAGGATGTGTGTGTGTGCAGCTGGGATCGGTGGACAGGAAACAGTGCGTGAAGATGTTGGCGTCGCTGCTGAGCAGTTCAGGGAGGAGGGTGACATCCGGACAACAGGCGCTGGTGAACCAGGCGCTGACTTCTTGTCGTCTGACTCTCTACGCTCGACTCCTGCACGCACACACTTCGCTCTGGCACTCCGGTACGACTAATACAGTAAAGAAACAGACAGAGGAATACGCTGTGTCAGACTTTTTTTACCCTACATTTCTCTCCCTGTCCCTTTTTCTCCTCTCGTCGTCAGATTCAGATGTGACCGAGTCATCTCTCCCCGATGGCGTCCATTCATCCGTCTCTGCGCTGCTGTGTCACCTGGAGCAGAAACATGGCTCCTCTATCGTGGCTCGCGCCGTCTCCTACCTCGCCCTCTCCAGGACGGGGCTCACTGAGGCCGAGCTCGCTGATTTGCTGTCCAGTGGCGATGAGGTGCTGTCTGGGTACGCTCAGCCAAGGGAGCGCCCCTCCTCCAGTATGCGGGTGGCGCAAATTGACGTGGAGAGACTCCTGTTGGACCTGAGGAGCTTTCTCATTCGGAGGACAGTCGCAGGGTCACATGTTTTGTTCTGGGTGAGCAGGCATTTCAAGCTGGTAGTGGCTAAGAGGTATCTAGGCTCTCATGAGGTCAGAAGGGAGATTCATTCGGCGATGGCTGACTATTTCAGTGGACGATGGGTTTGTGGAAGTACTAAACCACTTCTTGGAAACCAGAAATCTGGACCAATACGCATCATATACACAGGCAGGCAGCCACCCAGCCAGCCGTTTGTCTTCGCCTCTTCCTCCAAAGAGGCTGGCCGAGTGAACGTGAGGATGGTCTTAGAGTTGCCACATCACTTGCAAGAAAGTGATAGATGGGAGGAGTTGGAGCACGGGCTGTTAATGTCTCTGGGGTTTCACCAGGCTATGGTTCGAGCAGGACTCTTGGGAGATCTGGTAGCCCTGTTGGAGGATAAGGAGGGGTCGTCCCACTTCCGTTTTGTAAGGGAAAGAGCCCTCCTAGCGCGCATATTGAAGTCTTGCGCTTGCTTACTGCAGAGTTCACCTCTGCAGCTGCCCACAGTGATGGAGACGAGCCTCCTCGCCTATCTGGAGGTCTTTCCTGCGCTCGGGGGTTATGTCAGAGATATCAGACAGGAGAGGAGGATAAGAGGAAGCGGATTAGGAGTAGCACTTTGCCCCGCTCCCTCCTCTGTTCCCTCCATTCAGTGTTTAAAGTGTGATGCCAAGACCAAGGACGTTTCTGTTACAGAAGCAGCTGGGACACGGTGCGGGATTGTAGCAGAGATCGTGGATGACGGCACGGCTTGGTTTTGGAAAGGCTCCGGGTGTGATGTAGTCCAGCTGTCATTGAGCTGTGAGCAGAAGGAGTTGAGGTTTTCAGGAGTGAAGAGTAGCGGCCAATACATGCTGCTGTCCACACAATGCAACAAGCTTTTCTTGTGGGATGTGACAGACCCAGAAATGTTTCTACAAGTTAAGAACCCTCTGAAAATAGAACCAGAGTCAAGCCAACAAACGCCAAACAAAATTGAGGGGTTTGTCGCACATCAGAAAAAGTTATTCATGTGGTGGAAAGGTGAAAGTTGCGTGAGTGCATTTGATGTCTTCAGTGAGACCTCGGCTCATTTCCAGTGTCAGAGTTGTGTGACCTGTTTGGTGTGCTCCTCTAGTGGCTTTCACGTGTACTGTGGGCAAGAGGAAGGCACAGTGTCCATATTTGACGCCAACACCGGCAGCCTCCTCTGCACCTGCACAAACTCAAACCACAACCCGGTTACATCAGTGATCCTGTGTGAAGATAAGTGGGAAATGGCATGTGTTGACAGCACAGGGAATGTAACCCTGTGGGACGTGGCAGCCAAAACACAACCACCCAGACTCGTCAAAGAAAGCTTTAGTAGGGGTAAATCTAATAACATCCTCAATACAGATTACTCAGATGAAATCAGCGCTTTATTGCTGTGTCAATCTCACCAAGTTACACTGTGGGATACGTGCGATTGGGAGCTGCAGGACCAGTTCTTGGCCCCGCAGGAGAGGGCCTTCACTCATGCTGTGCTCTCCCAGGATGGCCACCTTTTCCTGGCTTTGTTAGACGCCTGTCCCCTTGTGTTGGCGTGGAGGCTCAGCACAGGGGAGTGCGTTCTCTCCTTAGTGACAAACGAGCAGCCTCATACACTCCTCAGAGTGGCCTCAGACGTCATTTGTGTCGCTCGTGGCGGCGGCCTCAGAGTGTGGGACTCCGGGACGATAGACGCTGCCGGCGCAGCTCCCAAAATGGGGTGTGGCGTGAAAGAAGTGGTGGCTGAGCAAGCGGGGGAGTGGTTCTACACCGCTGATGGGTCGGACACGGTGTGGAAATGGAGACTGGAAACAGGACTTCCACATGCTAACTTCCTACATGATGGTCCTGTGGAAAAACTGCGTCTCTCTCTGGATAACATCTACCTGGTGACACTCTCTGCGGGGGAAATTTACATTTGGAAGACCAAAACAGGTCAGAACATCTTGCGTATGAGCGGCAGCAGTGCGACAGACGTCTTGATCACCCCGAATAGTAAGTTTGGTGTGAGTATTTCTGAGCGACGGTTATCTCGGGTGTGGAAGCTGGAACACGGGAGCATTGTGTGCAGCATACACCTGTGCCTATCGGACGCCCAGGTGTCGCCTGAGAGCACCTTCCTCATCGGCCGTCGCCGCGGAGACCTGATAGCTGCCAGCCTGTGGTCGGGCTTGATCGGCAAGCGTTTCTCCTGCGTGGCAAGCTCAGAGCATGTAGTCGCTTTCCACACACTTTCAGAGCACCCAGAATTTGTGGTGGTGATGGCCGCCTCGGGGGCAGTGTACACCTGGAAAGTGGCAGAGGAGACGGTGTGCAGGCACTTCCGGCTGCCCTACACGTTTCACTGTCAGCCACGGGACTTCCAGATGTCCTCGGACGGCAGCTACGCCCTGCTATCCACTGACAAGGGAGCCATCCGCCTCTTGGACCTGTCTCAGCTCAGACTGTGCTCGTTCAAGGCTGAGGGTCCCGTCGTCAGAGCTTGTCTGGATAAGCGCTACGTGGCCTACATATCCCGTCCCGCCACCCTGGAGGACGGCTGTGTGTGTCACCTGCACGCTGGGCCCGTCCTCGCCGTTGTACGACTCACAGACGGGGAAAGAATGGGAAGCGTGCGTCTGTCCAAGAATCCGTCGACTCTGGTTGTGTGTAAGCGGCAGCGTGTGTTTGTGGGCTTCGAGGACGGGTCTGTGGGTGTTTACCCTATCATAGATGTCATGATGAACAGGGAGGAGTCGGCCATGTGCAGAGATCATCTGGAGGAGTGCCCCTTTGACAGAGCGCCGTTCAACTGGTTACCTCTTGCAACCCCCAATATTACTTGGCCTTAAGATTACCAGACACCGCTGTTGGACTGTTGTTTTTAAAATGCATGTATACACATCATAAATGTGATAGCATACAAAGTGAAGCATGTGTTGTATGTATATGTGCATGTACTGTAAGAATATATTGCTATATGCACACACTCATACGTACTGCATGTGTGCATGTGTTTTACACATGATTGTTTCTAAGCAGACAACACCTGTCTAAAAAAAAATGCAGCATCACTTGTTTCTCTTTCAGCTGGTCCATGAGGATGACTGCAGAAGCATTCCCTAGAATTTATCTGAGTTTCATTTCTGTGAAAAGAAAACCCCTCACTGATCAGTTTGTTCCTCATCTACTGTATACAGAGTTAACAAACACCTTGACATATTTACTTGAAATAAAATCGTTTTGTATAAATGCCTTTTCTACTGTATCATTGTTTCTGTATTAAAAAAGCAATGCCACTTTGACGTGCCCACATCGCATTTTGTATCCATAAGAATTAGAGTCCTGCTACCAGAAATGTCAGAAAATAGCGCATCGTGTCTGTGAATTGTTTTTAAAAAATCTATACATCTATAAATCTATGTTATGGCCCTTTTATTGACTGAAGAAATAATAAACGATCTTGCTCTTTTGGGTCAGTTCGCCCTAAACACAAAACATTTCACACGTATTGTCACTGCAGAAAGACTAAGTTGTATTAACAGAACTGCTATGAGGAAATCGCACCCCTATTTCCTGGTAAGCTCGTAAATTAAACTACTTGTGTCGCACATCTAATTGGTTATAAGTGTTTTGCTTTGGGTCGAAAGTAAACGCCAAACTGTGCCTAGTACTAAACGTAGCAATTTTTTTTAGACATTTTACAACATGCTACACTCGCTGAATGAGTGGTTCAGGTGCATATTTCCGACGGCGGTGGCGATATTTCCGACAGCGCGTGAAGGCAGCGTCAGCTGAGTTAAAAGGGGTCCCGCAGCAGAGACAGTGAACAGCGCAGGTCCCGGTGGAGACATGGTGCAGCTCTACTGTTGGGGGGACAGCTCCAGTGGACAGTTCGGTCCCCAGGCGGCCCTCGGTCCGGCGTCCTGGACCGTCCCCGGGCCCATAACCGACATCTGCTGCGGGGACCAGCACACTTTGTTCCTCACCAAGGACGGAGCCGTTTTATCCTGTGGACACAACTCACAGGGACAGCTGGGACGGAAGAAGTGTAAAGATGGAAAGACACCGGGTAGGCAGCAGAACAGTCGGCTTGAGAAAATATAATATAATATAAATATGATAATATTTCTAGCAGGATTATTTTTTTTACCTCATTTAACTGCAGTATATCGGATTTTCTTTGGTTCTTTTTCACTTGTTTTTCACAAATTTAATCTAAAGAAGAACTTGATCTCAAGTTTTCTTAAGCTGACAACCTAATGTGTTTATTGCATCCACAGAAAGCTGTAAATTGCGCATTGTAATTAACTGAGCAAACTTTCAGTTTCGTTTCCTTCTGTTCAGACAACGAAAGTTAGAAACTGCGCTCTGTCATGCGTTCACGTGCAGGTGGGAAAGTTGGACATGTTCAGGGCGGTGGTGCATTACTGGTTTGGATATGTTGGTTAGGTCTGATGTTAATACAGTAGTATATAGATCGTTTACTTAAATAAAAGTAAAACTATTCAAATGTGAAATATTCCTGCATTCAAGATGTTACTCAAGTAAACAGACATTATAAGCAAAACTTTATTAAACTATCAAAAGTACTTTTTATGCAGAATGGCCCCATCAGTGTTGTATCATTGTATACATTTTTTAATATATTATATTATACTATTATAATTACTACTGTCAAGACATAGTTTTTCTTCTTAATAGCTTATAACACATTTTAGACAGTTTAGGCTGATTAGTATAGTATTGGACTGTTGTCATTTTGTTTAGATATGTTAATATACGTTATATATTGTTCCTTCCCTGATGTAAACCGCGTGTGTTTGTGATTCTCTATCTGTCATCCTGTCTTAGGTCGTGTGGACGCACTTTGTGATGTGGTGTCGCTGGCTTGTGGTCAGGACCACTGTCTGGCTTTGTGTGCATCTGGACACGTGTTCTCCTGGGGGGCACAGGAGGACGGACAGCTCGGCCTGGCACCCAATCAACTGTGCAACAGTCGCAGACCAAGGCAAGATCTCAGTCTATGGAATATAGATATATATATATATATATATATATATATATATACATATTTAGTGGTTTAAAGTGCATTAATCTATTATGGTCTCATCAACATGTAGCCGGGTGCCTATACCAATGCCAATACCAGTGGTTCAAGTCGCTTGTGGAAACTCGCACTCCCTGGCACTGACTAAAGGTAACACACCGAACACACCCATGACGTCTTCGTGTGTTTATAAGGAACGATGCCGGCTGCAGTTTCACAGGTTTTACTGTTTAGTTATGTTTTATGTAGTAATGATTTGTTTTCATATGCCACTGTGCCAAATCCGGTTTTCAAACTCCCTGCAGACATAAAAGTGTGCAGATTAATGTTTTTCAGCAGCTTCAACGAACCACAGCAGCTACATTCCAGTCAACATTCAACTCTCTAAAAGATTTATTTTAAACTTTATTCAAGAAACCGTTGTAGCTTAACTGGTTGAATTGGTTATCATGGTGTATATATTGTGAGTCATCAAGGAGCTCAACTTTTATGGTTTAAATCTGAAGAATGTAAAACAAAAAGTGAAATATCGATTTTAACATGTCTTTCATCATCTACTAATAGTGTGTACGGACTTTGTGTTTAACTACATTATTATTTCTCCATTATTTTCCACTGTCCAGGGGGCGATGTGTTCTCGTGGGGTTTGAACAGTCACGGTCAGCTGGGCCATGGGAAGGACCTGCCACTGCAGTACACACCTCTCCTGGTGTGCGCTCTGACCGGCGTAGCGGTGACCCAGATTTCAGCAGGAGCCACCCACACTCTGTTCCTCACACTCCCAGGCCTTGTGTACTGCTGTGGGGCCAATAAATCTGGCCAGCTGGGGCTCAACAGGGTGGACGAGAAGGGTACAAATTATTTCCTTGAACTCAGTCACAAACTCACTCACAGATTGTCTGTGAAGGTGGAGCTCATCGGTTATCCACAACGTTAGGTAACATCAGTATAGATACATGTAAGTGATAACACAACTTTTGGTTCATGTTGTACAAATTGAGCAAGGAACCTTTTTTTGGATCAGAACAGGGGATTTTTAATCGTGCTGCAAACAAAATATTTTTTCATTTAGATGGCTAGACAAGTCCTTAAGGATTCTGCAAATACCTTCAGGACATCAGAAAAGCGTTGTTGCGTGTGTTATTTTTCCAGAAAAAAAGGATGCTTCACTCCATGACTCGAATGTAATGATGATATATCAGAGACACAAACTGGATATAATAAGCATTCTGTGCATCTTCTTTTCATTTCTTGTCATGTTTAACAGGCAGGTTCAACATCTGCATGGTACCTGCCCTCAGACCTCTGGGTGTCTCCTTCATTAGCTGCGGGGAGGCACACTCTGCTGTGTTAACAAAGGTACAAACTTCTCTAGTTCATAAATGTTGTCTTGATTTACAGAATGTGACAAAATGAAGAATGTAAAAATACAATGTAGATACAGTTGCAAGGTGTTTGTGATATTATGTGATGCTGTGATTTCTAGGATGGCGAGGTTTTCACTTTTGGAGAGGGACGCTACGGTCAGCTCGGTCACAACTCCTCTGCTGATGAAGTGAGACCGAGACTGGTCGACGGTCTGGACGGACCCGCCTCACAGATTTCATGTGGCAGGTAAAGACTTGGACGGTGCTTATGTGAACACAGTGTTTTAACTTAAGGAAGGCTTACTTAATTTTGGCATTTTAGGGTGATGCAATTATAAAATCTTGTTTACGTGAGACACCTAACTGAGGTACTTAGGATGTACCATTACTTTATAAAATACTTCATATTAAGA
Organism: Lateolabrax maculatus; assembly: GCA_031216445.1. Taxonomy (NCBI): domain Eukaryota; kingdom Metazoa; phylum Chordata; class Actinopteri; order Acropomatiformes; family Lateolabracidae; genus Lateolabrax; species Lateolabrax maculatus. Next base: position 15,173,822 of record CM062202.1, on the reverse strand, counting down.
TTTGCCATTAAATACACAATTGTCTCTTGTCTCCCAGACGTCACACTCTGGTTTTGGGCTCCTCTGGCCAGCTGTGGGCTTTTGGCAACGGGGCCAAAGGTCAAATTGGGACTGGACGACCAGAGGACAGTCTGACTCCCACTCTGGTACAACTTCCATGGACCACTGACGGTGCAGGTAGCAGTGTGCCCAAAGGTACGTATCTTGTGTTCTGTTAGGGGAGAAGTGGTGTAAGACCACTTCCACCTTCTTCTACCTTAAGACCACTTCTACCTTAGGTGTAAGATTTTATATGTTATGTTATGTAATGTTAATATTGTTTTTTATGTGTTTAAGCAGACTTGAAAATATCGGCTGGGTGGAATACAAACTTCACTTACACTTCACCGACACAGGTAATGTGTTCAACTATTTAACGACTCATTGTTTATATAGATTTTAGCAGAAAAATATCCAGATTTTCAAATTAAGCACATTGGTAAAACTGTTTTTTTTTATGTCCACCTGTGTCAAAAGTCGTTCACATGAATTTTAAGTTTAAATTACTATTTTGTTATTTTCAAGAGGCTGTCTGGCTTTGAACTTATAAATAATGTCTGTCTTTTAAGAGCTCGGACCGAGGACAGATAACTGGGCGGCTTGATGAGACAAAACTTAAAAAATGGCTGTCAGTGAGACACGGCAACGCAGAGGCAAAGAGGTCCTTTTTTCATAATTGTTTTATGGTTGTAATTATGTAACTGCACATGTGGAATATTAATCGCTGTATGCAGAAACTACAGTGTTTGTAAGGCTCCCTTTTTTCTTTATTCAACAGAGAAATTGGTTTGATGTTTTTGACAAGTTCAAGTCTTGTTGCAAGTTTCACGAAGGCCAGGTGAGTCTTTTTTCTTTTGGCTGCCGCTGTCTGTGATGTTTAGTAGCAAAATCAGTTATAATGTTAAGATTATGAGAGAAAGCTTCAGCATTAAAAGATAACCTGACTGTAATTGACCCATATTGGTACTGCCACTTTGTTTTAATGGTTTGCTTTTGGTATCAGTGGGCCCCCACCAGAAGCAGGTGCCTTAACTGTGGACCTTGAGGCAGCTGACCGAGCTTTCGACCAGCTGCTGGCAATACCATGGATCAAGCAAACAGTTAAGAACGAAGATCAAATTATTTTCATGCATCTCTGAGATCATTTGTTCTTTTCCTTAGGGCATAAATTGACTGAATGAGGAAAAGTAGTTCGCGTGTAACGTGGAGTCGTGACCTACCAGGCTGTGACAACCTCAATTTATTGATTTACAAACAAATGCATGCTGTGTAAACATTGCCATCTATCTCATAGATCTCTTTTCCCTGCAGGTAAACCTTGAAGTCCTGATTGACTTGCTTATTGCTTCAAAAACTGCCCTAAAATCACCAGAGATCCTCCTGATTCTGCTGACGTGTCCCCTTTTACAAGAGGACTCTAATGTCATGAATGGGGTGTTGCCGTTGGCTGTCCTTATCGCAGATCTGAATGAGAAGACTCTGACAACACTAAGTAAACAACTGCAGACGTTGAATATTGATTATTGAATATGGCAATGCAAAATAAAAATATGTTGAAATTTCCACTTTAATTAAAAGTGTGTATTTCCCTTGATGTGCAATTTTAAAATGTACAATATAAAACTATACACAGTCACTAGATAAAACTGTTCTGCTCTTTCATAACTTTAGGGTAAAATTGTAAGTATTTACCTGATCTATGCCTACAGTTTGAATATACTGTATTTGTTTTTTGTTCCGCAGGAAGCTGGTGGTCTTCCCTGACACCTTCCATACTCACGAAGCACATCTTGGCGTTCAAAAAGGCCCTGGCCTTCATGCTGAAAAATGGCCTCTTGGTAACTCACAACCCAGGAGTCAAGTACCTGCTGGAAGTCCTCAAGCTACTCTACAAAGTCAGTTCTGTGTGTGTTTTTATTTCAACCATCAGTGGGTTTAGTGCCAGATCTATTATACTTTTGGAATTTGGGATCAAAGATAAAAGAAAATAATTTATTCAGGGACTAAACTCATAAACACATAATCTGACCTGTGATCTACATTGCATCTTAAATTTATAGTTTGTGCTTTAACTTTGTGGCTTCTGGGCCTTTTCTTCTGCCTAGGTCTTTTATTTTCTAAACGATTTATGGAAAATATTTGTTCTTTTGTGTAGCACTAAGACTAAAAGTAGTCACAGATGTCTTAAAACTGTCCATTGATCATCTGGCATTTTTGATACATTATCCTTTTATTCACAGGCAAACAAAGCTGGAAAGTCCTACAAAGTCCCACTGAGCACCTTTTACGTAGAGGAAATTGTTGGTAATGTGCTGCCACTCGAGGACGTAACTCTTTGGTGGGAATTTTCGAAAGTGGAGGTAAAAAACATACAGCACTGTATACACAGTGTTGCAGTGTTTCAGAGGAACAATCTGTCCTGAATCGTTATACATTTTCTGTTTCACTGCTTATTGCTGAGATCATTTTTGATAAATCATCGATTATTTTCTTAAAGGATGACGACAACACGCCCGCCATTTTCTGCCGCTACCCATTCCTGTTCACCCTGGTTTGCAAGGTGGCGGTCTTTAACATCTTTTCAGTAATAATGAAGGTACAGTATGTGTTAAAAATAGATTGTAAACATTTCAGTGAAAGTCTACATTAATGATTATACGCCTGCAGTTTATTAATTCGAAAGAATGTCTATCTCTTATAATGTATAATTCAAATTGTTTTCCATCTTTGAGATGATTTCTTTATAAAGAAATTGTTTTGTATTTACAGAAAGCACAACATTTTGCCCACAATTTGGCTTTGATGTGGCCTGATGAAATGTTGGTAGATCCGCCGGACTCTCCACCGGCCCCGGTGTTCCAGCTCACTCTGAGAAGAACTCACCTGGTCGAGGACACCTTCCGACAGCTCGGTGCAGCCGACCACTGTGCCTTTAAAAGAGAGCTTTTGGTAAACACTCCGTCAAACCTTTGTCCACTTTAGTGTCCTTAAGCTAAGGGTTTGTTTTTATATTGCTGAATCCAGAATAATTAAAGGTGATTTAGCTTTTCACTTCCCTAAAGTTGTGGGACTCACAAAATTATCAAAATCGTAGCAGCAGAAGCTGAGATATTTGAACTTTTAGTCATTGGTACAGGTAGAACTTCAACAACACTGGAGCCTACGCTTCCCATAATGCAACTTAAGCCTGACAAGTATATACTTATACTTATATACACTTTAAATACGCAGACATAACTGCCTGGTATCAATTTGAAACGTTTATTTTATTGTAATGAGAATTCATTGAATGTACAATTTTATTGATTAAAGTTTAAAATTTGGTGGTGAGCTGTCACTAGTGATTCACAAAACCATTTGTGGGAGGGGAAGTTGTGCATGGATATTTACCATTAGAGCTGATAGTTATTCAATTTGTGTTCAAGGACACTTCAGCAGCATTTAAGAAAAGTATTTATTCTTTCCTTTCTAGGTGCAATTTGTGGATGACCGGAAGGTGACGAATGTCAACAAAAAGGACCTCTTCCTGCACTTGTTTGATGAGCTGATTTCTCCCGAGTCTGAAATGTTCATGTACAACGAGAGCAAGACTCTGGCCTGGTTCCCTCCCAGGGTAAGACCAGTTAATCAAAGCGAAAACCATTTGTTAAATTATTGCGCATGCTAATCCTTTTTTGTAAACACTAAACAAATCCCTCGAAACAAGAAACCATGAATGTACGACTCTGCTTTTACCTGATGTCTGAGGCCCCATTATACAGTTTTGCTCTCTTACTCAAACAAGTTGGAGATGTGAGGTTTACAGTCAGTGAATTGAACGAAATCCCAGTTATGCTTTTGTCGTCAACCAAACAGCCAAAAGTGGAGCAGAAGACTTACTTCCTGTTTGGCGTTCTGTGTGGCATGGCTCTCTACAATCACAACATTGTCCACATGCCCTTCCCGCTGGTTCTCTTCAAGAAGCTGCTGCGCGTCAAACCCTCCCTGGATGACATGAAGGAGTTTGATCCTGTATTGGGAGAGTAAGATTTAAAAATGCAACACAGAACTGCAATTTTTTGTATTGTTTGAAACGACAGATGTTCCTCTGTCACCTTGATTAACAGTTACATAGCCTGTTTGGTAGTTTTGATTTGAAACACCGCAGGTCATAGTTACATTAAATTGATTGTTTCGTATATTCACTGTCTTCAGGTCTTTGCGGTGCATCTTGGAGGACTACGCTCCTGATAAATACAAAAGCCTGGACACTACCTTCACTGTAGGTTTACTAAATCACAGTTAGAATATCTGCCAGTGTTACGTCATACTGCAATGGCTCTGTTGACTGCACACGTCGCTGTGATATTCCAATCTAACTGCAGTTATTATTCATCACAGGTGTCCTGGGATGGTGAGACTGTTGAGCTTGATCCGACAGAAACTGGAAAAAGTGTCACATGGTCGAACAGGTAGGGTTATATTGAATTATTGTATGTTACAATCTGCACAGTACTCACAGCAGCACATATTTAGTCTGCCTCATAACCTTTAAGCATGTATTACTTATTAGTCTACCCTCACACATAATTATCCACTCTCATGTCGGCTGAAAATCCTGATTTTGCTGCCATCTAGTGGCTAACTTCAACGCAACTTGGTTGAAGTTTTCTTTTAACTATTTTTCCAAATAGGAAGGAGTTCATAGCCGCCTTTGTGAACTACTCCTTCAACAAATCAGTGGAGGGAGTGTTCGAAGCGTTTAAGAGAGGGTTCTTCAAGGTGTGTGACATCGACATAGTGGAGTTCTTCCAGCCGGAGGAGCTGCAAGCAGTGATGGTGGGCCAAGAAAACTACGACTGGGAGGTGTTCAAGCAGGTCTGCTGAAAACCTTGAGAGGTTCAAACTTATGCATCTTGAAGAGAGTCAGAAATGTAGATTTATCTTTTCACACTCATTTTAAATCCAGATCTTCCAAATTTAATATCAACTCGTGTCCAAAGAGATAATTCTAAACAAGAATACAGTGTCAAAATACGCCACACAAGATCAAAAAAGGCCAAATGACCAGTTTTTCATATATAAGCCCATTTGTCTGTATATTACATTACTTCAGACAGTTTTCCAATGCAAATCACATGTTGAACTTGAGTTAAGTTATGTTGTGAGTTTTGTGTGTTCAAGTGTTTGTGGGGACGTCACCCAGGACGTGTAAGTCAGCTGCCAAACAGCAACAACTTTCACGCAAGAAACAACCAATTCCAGATAATCAGTTTTACAGTGTCATTGTTTGCTTTTTGTTTGAATTCAGTGCTTTTTGGTAGTTTCAGAGTTTCCCACAGTCACCTGAACACACCAAGATGAAGAGATTTAAAGACACGCATGCATCACCACACAATTTAACTTTGACCAAAGAACAAAAAAGAACGACTTCGACTGTAGTTCAGTCCAGTGGTTCCCAACTTAGGGGACATACTCTACTCATATTTGAATATTTTTATTTTTCCAAACAGAATACAGTTTATGAAGGAGACTACCATGCTGAGCATTCGAACATCATTACCTTCTGGGACGTGTTTGAGAAACTGACAGCAGAGGAAAAGAAGAAATTCCTCTGTAAGTATGATAGGTGACTGTGCTTATTGTCATGTATCAAATTTCACTTCACAGTGGAGGGAAACTGTCTCGATCAGTTTTAGACTTAATGAAGAGCTGAGAGAAAAATATTTTCCTAGGTATTCTACGAAGTTTTCTTTAACTAATTTAAGATGACGAACTGTCTCGTCCTTGTTTTTGTCGCCAGTGTTCCTCACAGGCTGCGACCGTGTACCCTTCATGGGTATGGGGAGCATCCAGATGAAAGTCGCTGTCTTGCCTGACGCCACTGATCTCCACTTGCCAGAATCCCTCACCTGTCATTGTCTGTTGTTACTGCCCATCTACCAGAGATACCCAGTCGACAGGACAATGCACATCAGGCTTCTTCAGGCTATTCATGACAACAGAGGCTTCCGGTAAAAGAAGACTCCATACTGAAGTTACAAAGGAAGTCATCTTTGGTCTTTTTCTTAGTCTCTGTCTCTATATCTTCCAAGTGTGATGTTTTGTTTTTCTTTAAATGTAGACATATTAATGTCGTGAAGGAAGTTTTAACTTTGGGATACATGGTCATATTCTTATGTTATGGAGGCACTTAACAGACTAGTTTACTAAACAATGAGTCGCAAACAAAAAATATATACATGTAGGAAAGGAAAAGGAGATAAATATATCATTATACAGGGCCGGGATGCATTAATAAAATTACTGGTGTGAAGTCTGCAGATCTTGTGAAAGAGGGGTGGATATTTGGCCTAAACTTCAAAATATCTGCACTTCAGTAAATATAAAGTCAGCAGTTGTTGGGCCACTGCCATTGCTTTCAGTCACTGCCACACCTCTGCTTAGGTCCCCTCTACACAGATGATGACCTCACTCTTTTGTCTCTTTATATCATGACATTCATAGCATTAAGTACTCTTTCTGTCAATGTTTTACAAACCTGAATGTTAAATAACAAATATTTTATGTTTGTGTCATAAAAAAGAAAAAACCAAAATGTGTGTAATTCAGGAAATCAATTATTTTCTTGCCATTTGTACCTTATTAACCTTCTAAATAAATATATTTCATGCAATAACAGCTTGCAGTTTGTCATATTGAAAATGAACTGATTTTAATAATTTTTTTAAATATTTTTTGTATAGCTCAGGCTCCTATGTTAACAGGGCCTGATTTTCATGGTTTATTTGATTTCCTAGTGAAAAGAGTAAATTGGTAAAGATTAAAGATTAAAAATAAGTATTTTTTTTAATAAAAAAACATTTTTGATTTTGTGCCTCGTATCCACGTCAAATTAAAATAAATTGCGGTGAAATTTTAATTCACAGTGCTCAAGGATTTGTATAAGTTGTTTATTTTGAGTCATTTCCAGTAATGCACATTTAGCTGAAATAGCTTTTTTGTCATAAATTGAAAGAAACAACTACGGTGTAAAATTTGAGCACATTAAAAACAACTCATACCGCAGCTCCATCAGTTAGACCTCTTTATTATTTAACAGTCATATCATTTCAATGGCTTGATTTCATAGTTTGTATGCTTTTAGCCTACTTTGAAAGTCAGTGCTGGGCTCCGTTCATAATCAGTTATGACAAAAAAATGTTCAAATTGGCTGCTACATAGAATCAGTCAGTCATTCATTCTTAATGAGATTCTGCAACTTCTGGATTCCTATTTAAATGAGCACTTTGTCAAAAAAAATGGAAAAAAGTTTTGAATGGCATCTCATTTAACTCAGATAAGCATTTCATCCTTCATCAATATTAAATAACATTTCATCTGAGGTAAATGCAAAAATCCTGAATTAATTTAAGTGACTGTGTGTACCCTGGTTTGAGTTAGCAATCGGCACGTTTCATAGTGACAAAGCATTTCTGACATTAAAATGTTTCAAATATCTCAAGGAGACTAAAACAATTTTCACCGAGCAGACCATCTCATCTCTTCCCTTTCTTTATTCTATCTGACTTTCAATATGAAAAGCAGTTAATAATTTATTTGTTTTTTAAAAGGATATCAAAGTCAACTCAACATTTCATCTTGAGGTCTACACCGTAATGCGGCTTACACAGTTTCTATTCAAGAGTTGTCAGGCAGCAAAGCTCATACATGTATCAAAGCACATAGAAAAAGATTAAACAGATAAAATGGCGCTACACCCACACTTACACAACAGTTAGATAACCCTTGTGCCCAGTTCCAATGATGACAGATCAGGCCATGAAACAAACATTAGGACCAGGAAAAAAGTCCTTTCCAGTCAAACATCAAAGCAGAGCCAGCTGATCACTTTTAAACCTGAATTTGAGTTCTTTCTTATCATTAAATGGACGGTTTGTGTGAGGTTAGTGTGCTTTCTTTCTGTTGCCTCAGAAAAACCACTTATGAAATATCAGACAAGAGCAACATCTGTAATAATACCTTTGCTATACACAGACATACATATTTAAATATTCCTTAAAAACATAATTACAAACAAATAATTACACAGTATAGAAAAAACAACTTAAAGCCACTTGCTCTTGCTACAAATTTTTGAAGACATGACATAAAAAAAGACAAAAAAAAAAAAGGCAATGACACGGGGCTGTGCTGTGAGAGAAAAGGCAGAAACGCCTCATATCTTCTCTTAATCATCTTGTAGCATTTGTTGTTTTGCTCCATGCATGGAGGTAATCTTCTAAATGTGCAGTTCTGTCTTTATATCTGGGAAGTGATCTGATATTACCCAGACAACTGTGGCCGTTGTGTGTTTTATTCAAGTCCAGCTTCTTTGATGGGTGTGTGTGTGTGTGTGTTTTCCAGGTTTTATCTGACGAGGTGGTAGGTGAGCCAGTACATGAAGATGGGTTGTGCCGCTGCTATAGACATGGTGAGGTACATCCTCAGCTGGTTTCTGGTTCCTCTCACCAGTCTCCCCTCCGCCGCCGCCTCAGATAACAGCTTTAGACGCAGAGTGCGGATCTGAGGAGAGACCCGTTCCAGATATTCTTTAATCAACCATTAAAACAAATAAATTGGGACTTTTCTTACATTTTCCTCCTACACAAATGAAAGATTAGAATAGCCAGAAAAAGGAAGATGTCTGAAGGCAAGAGGGTGTAAGTAGGTTAAAACAGTAAGATTGTTTGCATTACAGCGTGTTTTGTGTGTGTATTCATGTATTTTGCGTATGTGCAGGTACAGGAAAGCTTTTATTTATTTGTCTGCATGAAATTTTGGGATGTGTGAGCAGACAGGTGGCAGAAAGTATTACAGAAAGCTATGGTGAGAGGAGGTGAGCATGAAATTGAAGGAAAAATGCCCAGGATGCCAAGAAAGAAACATTCTTTCCAGCATACACAGTATATAAGTATATGCAGTGCCAAGGCATTTAATATTATATGTTTGTGCAGTAGACATCTGGTTTAAGTCTAGTGTCTGGCAGGTTTTTCTGGCTAACAGCAGGAACTTGATACTGGCTCTTAGTACCGAGGCAAAGGGGGTCCACATGGACACTGTGGGGATCAGGCAAAGTCTCTGAAAGAACCAACTTACTGGTTTAGTCTGAGTTAGTGTTACTGCCACTTCCAGTTGTCATGTCTCACTGGGTTTCCACGTGTTACCTTGTCTAAAGCCATTACATGTCTATCAGTGTGTGGCACAAAAAAATGGAAAGGGCAATATCCAATATACATTCACATCAAAAGTTGAAATATTGTTTCCCAGCATGTTGCAGCATATCTAAATGGTGAAAGTAAATAGGTGTAAGATATCACATCAATCTATATCGTTACCATGTGATTTCTAACTCCGGTTGACAAAGCACACTCATTTTTTTGTACACCGGGAATCTGTCTATCAAAATAAATATATTTTTTAAAAATCTCAAGAGAGAGCTACTCACCATAAAGACAAAGATGGCAGCACAGCACCACAGTAGAGAAAGATAGTACGCTGGCCTCCCAAACAACAGGCCTGCTACCACACCTATGATCATCCTAAAGAAACAGAGAGAAGAGAGACACAGGTTCAGCATAACATCCACAGAATCTTTGTGTTGATAAGTTAAGAATATTGAACAACAAATAAGCAAAGTATTGTCCTTAGCATCGTTCAAGGAAAAAAAAAAATTGCCATTAGAAAAGAACAACTGAGCAAAATAAAGAAACACAAGTGATGAGGGAAGGTGCAAAATACAGTTGAAGTCAGAAGTTTACATACACTAGTTGACTTTGTGCCTTTAAACAGCTTGGATTCCAGAAAATTATGTCATGGCTTAAGAAGCTTCTGATAGGCTTATTAACAATATTTAAGTCAGTTGGAGGTGTACCTGTGGATGCATTTAAAGAGCTACCTTCAAACTCAGTGCCTTTTTGCTTGACATCATGGGGATATCAAAACTAATCAGCCAAGACCTCAGAAAAAGAATTGTGGACATCAACAAGTCTGGTTCTTCCTTGGGAGCAATTTCCAAACGCCTGAATATGTACCAACAATAGAATGCAAGTATAAACACCATGGGACCACTCGGCCGTCATACCGCTCAGCAAGGAGACGAGTTCTGTCTCCTAGAAATGAACGAACGTTGATGCGAAAAGTGCAAATCAATCCCACAACAACAACAAAGGATCTTGTGAAGATGCTGGAGGAAACAGGCACAAAAGTATGTATATCCACAGTAAAACAACTCCCATATCATCATAACCTGAAAGGCCGCTCAGCGAGGAAGAAGCCACTGCTCCAAAACCACCATAAAAAAGCCAGACTACAGTTTGCAACTGCACATGGGGACAAAGATCTTACTTTTTGGAAAACTGTTCTCTGGTCTGTTTGGCCATAATGACCATTATTATGTTTGGCGGAAAAAGGGGGAGGCTTGTAAGCCGAAGAACACCATAACAACCGTGAAGCGCGGGGATGGCAGCATTATGTTGTGGGGGTGCTTTGCTGTAGGAGGGACTGGTGCACTTCACAAAATAGATGATATCATGACAAAGAAAAATAATGTGGATACACTGAAGCAACATCTCAAGACATCAGCCAGAAAGTTAACGCTTGGTTGGAAATGGGTCTTCTAAATGGATAATGACCCAAGCATACTGCCAAAGTAGTGGCAAAATGGCTTAAGGACAACAAAGTCAAGGTATTGGAGTGGCCATCACAAAGCTGTGACCTCAATCCAATAGAAAATTTGTGGGCAGGACTGAAAAAGCGTGTGCGAGCAAGGAGGCCTGCAAACTTGACTCCGTTACACCACATACTAAGTGTATGTAAACTTCTGCCCCATTGGGAATGTGATGAGATGAATAAAAACTTAAATAAATCATTCTCTCTACTATTATTCTGACATTTCACATTCTTATAATAAAGTAGTGATCCTAACTGACCTAAGACAGGGTATGTTTACTAGGATTAAATGTCAGGAGTTAAACTGAGTTTAAGTGTATGTGAACGTCTGACTTCAACTGTCGCATTAGGTGAGTAAGTGATGAAAATGTAAACACAAACATAGAAAGATGGTGCACACACCCAACATATTTGTAGCCAGAAAAGGCCAGCAGGTCTATGGTTGTGAGGTCGGTGTTAACGGTCACAAGGTAGAGCGACAACAGGACCGCCAGGACTTCCATGATCAGCCACACAAACGCTGAGCTTGCCTGAACTCCCAGCAGCTCTGGGGAAAACCTGAAGGGGGCATTAGAAAGAAGAGATATCCATGAATTGAAGCTGGTAAAATCTATGACAATGCCTTTATTGAAATACCCCATTAAAATAACAACATGTGGTTATGTAGGAAGACATGGAAAAACAGGACAGTCTCCAAATAAATCGTCTACAGAGCTGATCAAGAATCAAATGATAATAACCCATTAGAATAGCGCGTCTTTTCCAAACCTGGATCACTCTGACAAAAACACAGATTTATGTGTACCTGTTCTGTGTGCCGAGGGCCAGTCCCGCCACCAGGACGTATGTGATGAAGCCCATGGCAGGAATGTAGAGATCGGGAGCGTTCACATCAAAGCGTGGAGCCACAGGAGTGTCCTGCTGGTAGCTCACCTCCCAATTCTACAGCACACACATGATCACACACGTACAACTTACTAAATCCTTAAACTTTGAGCTGAAAGCATTCAGTACTCCAAGTAAAGTCCTGAATATTTTATCTATGACTATCAACACAAAATAGATTCCTGGCTGACTTCTGCTCATCCACACATTAAAAAAACATCTCAAAGATCTATTGAAACATCTCATTTATGTGTAAATATTCAAGCTATAGGCAGAGGGGAATACTGTAGGCAAACATACTGTATACTGTATGATCTGTATTACTTTTTCATGACATTTGAACAACAGCTTCAGGCAGAACAAGAAGCAGTTCCTTTGTCTTAGACTGGAGCATATAAGGAAAACTTCAGAGGCCCACAGAGAACAATTAACATATTTTCACATGCGGAAGGATTACCTGTACCTATGCAAAGTGGCAGGCATAACAGAATAATTCACATTTAGTAGGTGTAAGCAGACTTACCTCATGCATGTAAGGGAAAACTAGTAGGCCCAGCTTCTTCCCCACGTACACTGTATCCACGGCAAAGTAGTATTTCAGTTTAGAAATTGGGATGAACCTGTCCAGCTGAAACAAGCAAGCACACAGACGTACACAAATGCATTATTTTCTTTCAATATTTAAGGGGCCTTTCTGTTCCTGACTTGATGTATCACTAGGCTTTTGAGACAATTTTATGGCAGCCATTTTGCATCCTCTCTCATAAATCATTCAAAAAGAAATATAAACGAGTCACTCTTACGTTCTTGTCCACCATTTCCCTTCCCTGGGATGCCAGTGAGCTGCCATACGCCATGGCCAGGTTGGACATGGGGTCTGACAGGAGGGACTGGCCAGAAAATGCTGCTGCTTGAGGCCCGGCATGCTGGCTGCTGCCAACATGACACAAGAAAATGCATCAACTGTAAGAACATGATGGATGTATCAGAAAAAAAATAAAAAATATATTAAAAAGTACAAACTTATTGTCAAATCTATTGTTAGGGGAAGACGTAAAAGACTGCAAAGCTGAATTATCATAAAGGAAAGTAAGAAAATTGTTTTTTTTCCTTCCCCAAACAAAATTGTGGCATAATGATTGATTTAAAAAGGCAGCCTGATCTTTCCTCGATGTGACATAGGACCCAAACCTACAAATGCCTTATGACTTTCTACAACTGCAGGATCAATATTGGGTGAGTGTAAAATGCCATTTTTGTATCGACAATTGTCGACACGACGGTTTAACACCCAGCCTAAGGTCAGGGCCCCACCTGTACCCTGTCTGTGCTGCAGGCGCAGCTCCGCTGGTATCTTCAAACAGCTGGCTGCCATCTGAGGCATCCGCAGGGCTGCTCCTTAGACGCATGTTAGACTCTGGATGAAAAGAGGGAGTGGTAGGAGACAGAGATACGTCAGACAAAAGGAGCTGCGGTGAACTGCTCAAGTCACTTACAATTTTAGGGGGACGCAAAAACTTGGCAAAATAAGTAAAGCAAGCAAATGCAAGGCAGCCGCAATTACAGGGAAATCAGAGAAACCAGCATAGTGCAATGGTGAGAGACACTTTTGGGGGACATGAGATCCCGTTAAATCAGCTTTCTTGGCCATGGCTTCATTACGAACCCTTAAACTCTTCAGACATCTCCTGCATGTGAATCTCAGACAAATTACGCCTCTTGAAAAGCCCCGAAACCCCCGAAGTCTGACCCAGACTGAAGCCTGGACACACAAACTCAACATGCGTAAACGTAACGTAGGCCGACGTTGAAAAAGGCACAGCCACGTAGTCTACCTCAGTTTGGCACCACAGTTCGGTTTAAAAAGTCTGCAACTTAGAAATAACTAAATCCCCCAGTCACCGCGGAGAAACCTCCGGGCCGAGAGGACACACACGAGACGTTCAGACCCGGGACAGTGTGAGGGACCGCCGGGGGACGATTAACGAACCAGCCGCTGGATGATTACCATTATTCACTTAGCGTTTATTGACAGTTTGAGGGCAAACTACCGGCTGCTAAACCCGATTTATTTATTTAATTTATTTGTCTTTGTACTCCGGCTGGACGGTTAACGTCAGCGTCCGTCGTGTCTTCACCAGTTGTTCCTCCGTTAGCCGTTAGCCGTTAGCCTCCCGTCGGGCTGCAGGCAGCGGGGACACTATCAGAGGCGGGTATGATCGATAAAATCACGTACGCGACTTACGCTGTCGGGACCCACTCGGAGCTGCGGTGTAATCCATGAGGGCTGGACTCGGCGGTGGCAGCAAGCCGTCAGTTGAGCAGCGACGCGGGGAGCTGGGAGTCATTCATGAGACTCACCCGGAAGTAGACGGCGGCGGCGGGTTGTGTCTGTAGGTTCAGTGACGGGTGAGTACCGCCACCTGCTGTGCGGGAGCGGTCCTGTCACTGGCTGGGGTAAAGACCTGTCACTGTTTTCTTTTTCCTTTCTCCTCCTTGTTCCCCTTTCTGCTGCCTTAGTCTTCAATGTGCTCATTTTTTATTTTTTATTTTTTACCCCCGTGTCCTCAAATGTGTCTGACGCTTTCCTTTTTCGGGTCGGTGAAGTCAAGTAAATAACAGAAGTCAAGTGGTGTGCCATTGTTACATTTGTGTGAAGTATTTTAATGTTTTTATACTTCTGCCCCACTACACTACATTATAGACCCAACTGCATGAAGCAGTTCAAAGTAGCTGCACCTCTCAGTGTTGTCGTTAACATTAAAAAGTAGGCTTCTGCTTAGATTTCAGAGCGTCAATAATAAATATCTAACAATATAATAATATAGTACTGACAGGGACCATTCTGCATAAGGAGTATGTTTAATTTTAAGGGGTGCTACCCCTTTTTTCAATGTTGAGATGATTTCTTTTTTTTTCTTTTTAAACGACACATACTGACTAAACAAGTCGAATGAGTTTGTACCTCTGTAGTCATTGATGGACGTCTTTTAAATCCGTCACAGTCACCAAGTCTGCAAAATGATGCAACGGGGAGAAGGAAACGTCTCACACATCATGATGAGAAATGTCACTGGAAACTGAGACTGAAAGTCACCATCTGTCATCACAGCAGACAATAACACTTAACAGATGCTCACAGCGGTAAATGACCGCGGTGATTTCCACATACAAAGGTACCTTGATTTGAAACAGGAGCAGCCACATTCCAGTGTTCAGCAGTGACAGTAAATGTGTCTGTGCTGATGGATGGGAAGTTGTTACTGTAAGTGAAAAACAAACATTCAATAGGCTGCACACCTGTCCTTAATATTATAAGAAGGAGGAAATTAAATCACACACAACAAATCAAATAGGCGACAGTTTTGAAGTGCTGTCCTGAAATAGTGACTGGCGTTGCTGATAGTTGCTGCAGCTGCTTAGTTGTACAGCTGTAGAAGAGAAATATATGATGTACCACTTGTGTGCTGCTTAATGACTGAAATATTTGTCTATCCTATACATTATGAGACAGGAGTATTATAACAACAAACAAACTGGCTGATTAGAGGAGTAGGAACCAATTTATTCTCTACATTGCATTTTAAACTATATGACACTTGATTAGATATCCTGGTATGTTGTTAGATCTCTTGATCAGCTGCACATCACTTGTAACTTGTAACCTTTATTTAAAATATCAGTTTTCTTTGAAATGGTGAGAGTTCCCAGAAACATTGTCATGTCAATAATCCTCTTCTAGGTAGTGCACACCTCCTAGCAATTTTAGAGCAGCATGTATTTCCTGCTAACATATTATGGGCACTAATGTACTTTATGTTTCTCTAGAATGTGATCGAACTTGAATGTCGACCTTTCAACAAGGTCAATGGAAAGCTGCCAATTATAGAAGGAAAAGCGAAAGATAAGATAGGATACTGTATGTGACTCCAAAAAGCATCAGTTCTTATTAGCCTACTGGAGGAGACAGAACTGTTTTCATGATTTAGACATTTTTGTAAACTGCAAATCTGTGAAACCATGGCCCACGGTGTTGAGAGGCAAAGGCAGAGAAATGTTGCACAAGAAGCGACTGCAACAAATGAGATCATAGGTAATCTGTCCTTTCCTCTCTATTTTTGTCAACTATACTTGTGTTTTTAATGTTTTATTGTTCCATTTTTATCTCATCCTCTAAATGTCTGATGTGTGATAAATACATCTGTATTGAATTGTAGAAAAGTAACTACAACCCAGGCATCCAACTGAAAATCTAAAAACTAAATATATCCAGGTAAAAGAACTGTCTGATGATGTACTAAATATGTAATTATCAACATAGAGATACATAATTTCTTATTTTAAACCCACAGCATGGTCTTTATTGTGCCTGCCAATTATATACTTAATATTACCTTTACAAAACAGGATATAGTTAATTAGGGGATTTTAATAGTAATTTTATCAGTATTACATTATATTTTCTTTTCTTCTTTTGCCACTTTTCATGCTGATATTCCTAATCTGGAAAATAACCCTCATTGCTTTTGCTTCTAAGGTACTGCTCTGACTTTTTTTGGATAGTTTTGAAAATTAAACTACCTGTAGGAATGAATTTTAATATATTATCTATACTCTTTTATGTGTGACAGTTATCTTAGTCTGTTTGTGTTGTTTGTAGTGTGTTTATCATTGTAGCCATAGTTTCATGCTGCCTATAGCCAGGTTTCTTAAAAAAGAGATTTGAGATCTTAATCAGACTTAATTTTTTTGTATTTGTAACAAACCCACATCTTTTATCTGTATGTACTCAAAAGTTAAACAGGGAAAAGTGCATCGTTAAGACTATTATGTACTGTCTGCTTTTAATCTGAATCATCCCAATGCATTAGCTCCCAACTTAATGCAATTATCTAAACATTACTACAATATGTCCTGCACCCCTTTTTTTCAGGCGCTTCTGGCAAAATGGGACAAAAAAAGACACCACTGTTACATTAGTAATGTCAAGTGTCTTCAAATAACCATGATGGAGATACAACAACACAATTGAGATACATCTCTCTCTCTCTCTCTCTCTCTCTCTCTCTCTCTCTATATATATATATATATACACACACACACACACACACACACTCTCAAGACAGCATGTATTTAGTGATCCTCAAAAAAAAGAAAAAAAATCCCATCAAAATGACTAAGGGCAGGGCCCCTTTGTGACAGTAACAGGGTAACAATCTAACAGGCATAGTATAGAACTGACCCATGACCCATGCCCATGTGACGTTTTCTTAAAAAAGTCAGACAATGTCATAGGAGTGTAATGCTACATCGGTGGCACTACACTCTTTCAATGCACAGACATCATAGTGGTATTGGTCTTGTCATCTAACGCTCAGAAAAAAGCAAATTAATGGATTTCCCAAAATGTCGAACTACAGGCTGTACCAAGCATCTAATTGAAAATGTAAACAAAAATATTTAAAAGTTAATACTGTTTTTACATTTTATCCTTAAAAAATATGATGCATTGTCAATATCTCATCTTGTGCACAGTGAGAGCAGACAAAGAGCAGCTTTTGAAAGTTAGTCATACATTCTCATTTGTGTGCGTGTGTCCGTGTGTCTTTGTGGTTTCAGTGACATCAAAGTGGTTTTCCTATCTATACTATACTACTATACTAAGAGTTGTTTTAAGCAGATGGGAAGTGGATGTGTAAAGAACTGTACATAACAAGCAGACAAGCAGAAACACTGCAGGCAATTTTATCTTGGGCAGACAGTACTCCTGTAAAATACACACAGAAAACACACTAGCTTACAAATTGTGCTGAGGTAATGGTTGAATAAATGTGTGTGAAAAAACATAAAACTCCAACACAGTAAATGACCTGTCTCTCTATCAGTCCACGTTCTCCTCTTTGTGTCCTTGTATCTTACTCTCTCTGATGACAGCTGGACTGAGTGGCCCTCAGGGGGAAAGAACATCTCTCCTCAGATGGTCTTTATTGTACATAAAAAAGCTACACGTTGCTCTAAAGCAGCCCCGCATCACGTGCACATGCCTACATACTCGCTTGTACATGTAGGGCACATAAATGAACAGTCATTTCCTCGCTCTTACTTGAACACACACACACACAGAAAGGCCAGAACAGGGACTATTTTAAGGGGTTTTCTCATGCGGTAGTAATTGCTCCAAAGGCCACAGAGTACAACAAAGGTCTACAGTTAACAGCTTGGTACTCTGTGACATTGGAGACACATAAGTGGCTTGGGGTGAATCTGTCTTTGGAAATTAAATTCAGCAACTCAGACGAGCTCATTTCAAGCACAGACAAGCAAAATATGGCGTGTGCCTGGCTGTATCTGAGCAACACTGCATTTTGTGTGTGCCTTCTTGTTATATATATATATTTGTGTGAGATTATTCAAATCTTCTGAGGCCATTTGTGTATGCCGCACAGGATCCCAGACAGTCAATAGATATTATTACAGTTTGTTTTTGTACATTTTGAGCCTGAAAGTGCCTTTCCATCAACCTGTTTTTACGTGTACTTGTGCAAAACAGAGCTGCATGGAAATGACGGAAATACATAAATAAAGTCCAGGATATCTAAAAAAAAGCTTTTACGCTTAGCTGGGGTGGAAAAGTTGGTGTATCATCAAAAGCAATATATGGCAATAAAATCAGAGTTAGCAAATAAATCCTGACTTGAAGCATGTGACATAAACCTAAACTTTTTAAACAGCAACACTTCCACCACATGGTGAACAACCAAAACACCTCTAGAATCATCCAAAAGATGGCCTTCATGAAGACAAATGTGGTTCAATCCCCAAAACAACACACAACAGCTGAGGTCGATGAGCTCCAGTCCTCCCAAACTACAAAACAACAACTTATTCTGTAAGTAAAAGGTAAAAGTTAACCAACCAGCAATATTCCCGGAGTTTCAGCTCGCTATCCAAACACAAGTCAATCAGGGTTGCCAACTTTTAGTACCAGACTTTAGTGCGATTTTTTTCTCTGTTGCTGTTGCAGTGTTTTGGCGTGAGAATTGTTTGGGCAGCGTGAGAGCCTCAGACTGAAGGGGAAAGTGTGTGTCACACGCCAGAAGCGTGAGAGTTGGCATTGGCAACCCTGACTCAACCCAGTGTCCCTCATGACAGCAGCATACAGTAGCTCAACCGAATTTGCTGGGGAAAGGGTGCTGTGGGATGCTCTTGTTATACCCAATGGTCTGCTTGGAAGGACACCTGAATACTCGCGACAACATCCAAAATATGACATCTTCTAGCAGGTACTAACCCAAATGTTCTATGTTTGTCAGAAACATGGCTTTGTAAAAAGCCTTATTTATCCCTAGCTATAATGCTTACAGGAAAGATAGAGTTGAGGGAAGAGGTGGAGGGCTGTTGTTCTATGTTAAAGATCACATATCATGTAAGGAGATCCAATGCTCTGTTGAGAATGACCTAGACAGTATTTATATTGGCCTAAATTAATGAATTTGAAAATGCAATTAAGAAATTCAACTAGAACAAACTACTGTCTGGTATGACTGTGGATGCTGACACACGTGTTTCTATCGACAATTCAAAACTCAACAGAACCATTACTAAAGAAAAGCTATTAATATTTAAAGTTGATCGAAAATACACTCTCCCCTGGATCAATGTTGATATACAGAGACACGCACCCTGAGAGCATTTCTCAAGACTGTAGGTATTGACTGACTCCATCATCCATAGATATTTCTCAACCTGTCTTCTCCCTGATGGAAATCTCTGAATTTAACCTTAAAACAATTCTGAACTCTTTTAAAAAACTCAAAATCAAAAAACATGTTTGGATTGGACTCCCTCTTTTGATAAAATGTATACAGATTCATATACTGGACCGATAACAAAGATAATGAATGCTATCTTAAACAAGGGAAGTTGCCAAAGGATTGGAAGTCAACCATAGTTGTGCCAATCCATAAATTAGGTGTCCATAAAGGTTACGTGCTGCTATAAAGCTGACCTCTCATCTCAACAGTTGCCCTTACACCCTATGATTTTTGAGCGAACCATTACACTTTAAGACATTTAGACTTTAAGAAAGCATTTGATACTGTCAGCCACCAAATAAGCCAAATAGTCAGCGACTATATACTGTATTTATTTCTCTGCACCACTTCCTGACTAGACAAACCTACTAGTGACTAGTTACAAACTGTTGATAAGTTGTAACTAATGGCTTTATTAAAGGTTAATGAACCATTTTCTAGTGCTTTATATAACAGATATAAGACATTAATAACAACAGCTTTTAGGTTGCTAGAACTCACAGGAATGTGTGAAGTCTCTTTGGCAGGTGTTCATTAATTCATCAGATTCTCATGACTCTGTCGCTGTTTCTCTCTAGCCTTCAAGTCTACAGATAAACATGTTTATTAAGTCATTAATAAAGGTCATTAAAAGGTCATTGGTTTCTCACTTTCTAATAAGACAACAGTAAGAGCTGCATTACACAGAACTGGTTCACGTGGTGTGTTGTCAAACCATGTCGGAAATCAAAAGTGTAAGTGAACAGTATAAGTACATTTTTTTCTAAACAGCCACACTTAAGGGTGGAGAGAAAAGCCAGTTGTCACAGACAAAGGCAAAATGCAATAATCATTTAAATATGGAGATAATGGTGCATATTTTTGGACAGTCTGTCCTGGAAGGCATGTTGCACTCAATTGTTCACATGAGAAGTGGCAGAAATAGTCTTGTAACAAATGAAAAAAGAGCCCTTGAGAGAGCAGTTCAAATCCTGCCTACTTTCTCACCTCCACACAGCTGAGCTGTGGAGTTGGTGGAAATGTGGGATAGTCGTTTGTTTTGGAGAAAAATTATTGGACGCACCTCAGTTCTGTCATTGGAAAGGTGTGGGAAGTGGGAAGTTTCTTGACGTCTGTTAAGCAGTTCTGATGGAGTATATGGCAGCTTAACAATCAGTAAGTCACCTATTGTAAATATTAATAAGTCATTAATAATCTGCAGATCTAAATGTTAATATATTGTTAAGAAATGGATTTTGGTCCAGTTGTCTTACATCCCTTTCCAAAAGTTAAGAAGTCGAACTAAAAAAATGGAACAAAAGGTGATTTTCAATGCATTATTAGAGATCTATAAAACATTAGGAAGTGATTTATTTATCACAATAAAGCCATTCATTATAACTAAGAAACCCTTTATAAACCTGAGATGGATGCAAGAGAGAGAGAAAGATGGAGGAACAAACACATACACAAAGATAATTTTGATGTTAGTTTTCAGATGGAGATGAATAATTCAGGGATTTATCTTTGGGATGACAAAGTTAATCTAGAATAAAGTGGTAGCAGGAAGAAGTACAGGGTAGCGATGTCAAACCAGCTTACATGCAAAAGCCACACCAGCATCAATAATTCTGCAAGGTTTGCCTGGCATGCTTCAAACTCAAATTTACTCCTGCCCCCAACATACACATCCATACAGAGAGAATAGAGGGATGTGCTGAGTGAATAAACTATTCCATGAAGCATGAAAAGCATTCATTGAGTCATTATGTAGCACATCCACAACTGCACTCATCCAGCGAAGCACAGCATTGCAGTTTTACAGACCTCCCACGTACTCTCGTTTCTTCTTCTCTGCATTTCTTTGCCGTCAACGATCTTACTTTCCCAACAAAACGTGTTTTCTTAACACACTTCACAACCATTGATCCAGGGGATAATGGAGTTATCACTGATGGCAGCACAGGTAAGGAAGCAGATATACATTTTCCCATTGAAGTTCTTACTTTTAAGACTTTTAGGCAATTACATTTTGTTTTTGTTTTTTTTACAAAGGAGTAGTAATGTACTGGATGCATTACTGTTTACAGTTTTTGGAGGGCAGTTAGTATCACATTATTTTTTTTTATTACTGTAAGTAAACCCTCTAACCTAGTCTGGAAAGAAAAGTAGAGCTGATATGATGCTGAGCGCTTTATTGTTATTTGTGTGCTTAATTTTCTTAAATGTTCACTGCTTTGGCTTTTTTTAAGTAGTTTTTTTTTCACATTTGTGACAGTATCTGATGTATTTTGTTGCCTACTGACAAAGTACTAATAGCCCACAGCCTTATCTTACAATAATCAGGAAATCACTCCCGTCATATCAGATAAAACATTGTGTATTGGATGAAGTTGTTAATAGAGCAGACGCAGTGCAGATGCTTCAGGGTCTGTCTTTATCAGCCAGATATTGCAAAATAAATTACTCTAGGTTGAAATGTAGGAGTCACTGGAGCGTTAGGAAACTTTGAGTACATTTGTAAAGCGCAAATTTTTATGGCAGATATACAGTTTTGCACCCATACAGAGATGACTCAGAAGCAGGACACGCAAGCAACGTCTCACGCTTTATTCAAACAACTGAGTTACTATGATGCTGCTGTTGTGCAGTCCTCCTGTCACTTTAACAACTTTTTAACTGAAAAGAGTGAAGCAGCCAGGAGCCATAAACACGTACTGCCTTACTGCTGAGAACAATTTTGCTAACAGTTTCCTTTTTCTGTTTTACATTTAAAAGTTTAACAAAAATATTAATACCAATGATGCTACTATTTGCCCGACCAACTCAGTACTGCGTTCATCCATTGCCCCTTTATTTCTCACAGCCTATTCTGTTGCTACAAACAAAATTGTTTCAAATTAAAGAAGTAAAACAACAGCAATTATAGGGGCGTGTGTTTTTTATATTGATACAGTATATGTATATTATCATTTTTTAGTTTTGTTTGCCAGTGTGGACTTTTTCCCTAATAAAAATTAGGGAAATTCATCTAAAATAAATTGTAATTGTTCTCTATTACTGCAAAGAAGCATAGACATAAAAAAATATATCAAGTGATTCTATTCTGTGTTTCTTCTTTTTGTGTGTATTATTCTGGTTTGTTTGCTCCTATCACAGTCACTGCAACAGTCTCATCCATTCTCTTGCTCTGCATCGTGGTAAAACATTTGTGTCCCATTTTCTGCTTGTTTTTTTTCCTTCTCTGCCTCCTCTGACCTACAATGTTGAGCTTTCACTAGCCTGAGGGCAGCACTTTATGTTACAAGTGAGGTCCCTTTGTGAGATATAGGGCTATGCAGCCTATGGATATGTTTTGGAGCAATTACTATACTCTAGCTTTAAATGCAAGCATAGAGAGAGTCCTACTTTTACTGCATTAAACCACTGCTACTTTATCACTTGATTAGCAATAAAAAATATGGATGATCGTCTGGTGAGGAGAATTATTTGGTTTAGAGTAGAAAATGTTGGTGATCATTCTCAAGCCCACGTCTAATTCTAGTATCATATTATTTTAATGGCTCGATTGCCTTGAGATGTGTCACTGAGAGACAGCCAACAATTAACTACGGTGGCCATGACACCTAAATGAAAAGAAACGATATCTTTATTGAGTGTGTTTGTGTTGTAGTCCAGTTGGATTGAGCAAGATTTGAGAAAGGTTTCATGCTGGAGCAGAACACTAGATGGTGAGACTGAGCTTGGACTGAGCCACCACTTTTTAAAAGTTGATGACTTCGGCCACAACAATTCAGATTTTTCACATCCTTAAACCCTGCCCTCTGTCAGCTAGCCAATGAGCTGCCTGCTCAACTGTAAAATTATGCCATCTGCTGGTTACATTAGTGGAAATAAATAATTTTTCCCCTTCCCATTTTCGCAGACTCTAACAGCTTGAGCTTGCATTTATCAAACATTTTAAGGAGCGATGTTAAATGACAAATAGGAACCTTGAAGATGTCTTATGACACACGCAGCCCTCCTGTTGTGCAGATTAGGTACCCATTTCCTACAGTGTACCCTGTCCAGCTGTGCAGATTTGATGGAGAATCTCCTATGATAACCATCTGCTCAGATGTACTAAATCAACAAACCCTCTGTGCAAAGACACACTCAAGTAATTGCAAAATATGTTCCAAATATTTTCCACACAAACGGTTGGAATTTCAACTTCTGAATTGAAGTTACCTAAAGAGTCCTGCACAGAAAGCAGATTCAGGGTCCCATTTTCTGGTTTCTGGATTGAGCGACATTCCCCTTTAATTCCCTGAATGTTGTCACCGAGCCTGCTCCAGACGTGAACCCTGTCCAGCTGAAAGAGTTTGATGGAAAGCCTCATCTGATAGCCATCTGTTCTCAGATAGTTAATCAGGTGTGCTCAATGCGTGGTCTTTAATCACCCCACGCTAACTGTCTCCGAGCACTCTGCAGTCAACGCCTCAACGTTCTCACTAAAGAAAACCATGCACCTCCAAAACTTTGTTTCCCAGAAACTTAAAAAAAAGGATAGCAGTTGATTTGCAGCTGCAAAGCACTGGGTCACTGAGGTGCATCATGGACCTGATAATTAAGCTCTGTTTTCGAGCAGCAAGAGTACAAAGTCAGCGTATTGGTAATAAACTACATCATAAAATGCACTAAATGTAAAAGCCTTTTTCTAAGGCCTAGATAGAAATATCAATATATCTCACTGTGCTTTATGAGAACATTTAACATTTTTGTATGCCAGTCATCACACAGGTTGTATTCCTGTTTCAACTGAAACTGATTTTTGCTGTGGTGTTTCAATCACTGATGAAGTGTCTTTGAGCGAGACACTGAGCTCAAACAAGGACCAGTGGATGACCTTGTCTTAAAGACTAGGTTCCCTCTCTTTCTATCCCAAGCTTCCTTTTTTTTTTTTCTGGGAGTGAATGTTAGCTTGGTCTTAATTAAGTCATGTCAATCAAAGTGTGTGTGATGGAGAGTTAGGTCAGATTAGCATCTGCTCAAGAGTTTATCAGGTACTTCAGCGGAGCGTCTCTTCGACACAGACAGCAGATCTGATCCATGAGTAGCTCTTCCTTTCAGTTAATCCAAAAAGTGTGTTTGTATTAGAAACTTAAGGCAATACGAATTTTAACTCTGTTCTAAAAGTGTGCAGGAGATGCACTTTTAGAAAAGTTTGAAGTTGCCATACAATATTGTAGGAATATAAGGCAAAACCATGTACTAAATGTGAAACACATTTTTCTTAATCTTGTAAACAAATGTATATATATATATGTATATATATGTATATAGATATTCTTCTGTGTACATCCAGATATCTGTTACCTCAGTAGAACAGCCAAAAGTTTCCACATTAATTAGTTACCCAAGATTTGTTTGTTTGACCTCACCTCTGTACAAATACAGGAGTCATTTAAGGTGGAGGGATGTCTATATTGACTTTAACTAGGCGTAAGGTGCTTTTATGTGGAAAATTTAAATGTTCCTTTACCATTTCAGCATAGAGAGTTGAGTTAACCTCTAGTGATGACTAAAGGTTTTGACTCTGTTGAACACATTAGGCACACAGGCAGATGAGTCACTCATGGCACGCATAGCATAAGCGCTGTAATGCTTTATTCTTTCAGGATGAAAGGCATGACAGATGAGACAATACACACATGACAGACATGTATAAGGATGGACACAACTGCACTTTGTTTATGTAACTAAGTCAATTATCAACCAACATTTCACCTCAGGGATTAGTCTGTTCCTTTAAGATGAGATAGTTTAGGACGTAATTAATTTTTAATACATAATACACAATATTTGGATAATTTCATTAATGACAGTGCATACTTATACTGAAATTTCAGTTTCAGGTTTGATTTTCATAGACCTGTTTTTTCTTGTCCAGCATCAATCAATAGGTCAGATCTAGGATGAAAAAGTTTGAAATGTGATTTTTCCTTTATGGTAGAATGTCATTGCTGGTATACAGTATATTTGTCTTGCCATGAGCCCGTGCAACCTGTAACATCATTACATGAAAGATGAAAGTGTATCATGTGCGTTAAAGCTTAGTACATTTAATCACGTTGCTTAAGCTTTAAATTTAAAATGAAGCAAAGATTTCATTCATTTTCTGGGATACATTGGCAGTATAGTATTATGTTGGTTGTTGGTTTTTATTAGAAGATTAGGATAATCTCTCTCTCACATGTCATATATCACTTATATTGTATAACATTACAATGTGGCTTGACATGAACCCAAGAAGCATCCCTGATAAACCAGTCTATACTCCTAAAGTATTATGTAATACAGCATGTGAAAAAGGAACAAAATCAGTAACCTAATAGTTCTATACATATATACAACATAAAACTATGTATAATGTGTAAATGTGTTTGTGTAATTTATCATATCCCATGCCCATGTGAGTGACCTGTGTGTATTGTGTGTGTATTGTAACATAAAGTGTCATGACTGATTTGAAATCAGTTACAGCCAAACACTTCTACAACGTACAATGCACGCTATTGATCTTGATCAGCTTCTGGCTGTTTCACATGAGAAATAGTTTAAACATCCACAGACGATGAAGAAGCAGTTAATCAGGAGACGCTCTTAATGTTAAACCTAATTTATAACTATGGATTTTTATTTCTGACTTTACTTTGATTGCTGTTTATTTAGTTAGTGTTACAGGGAAAGCCAAACTGTGCTTGTTTCAAAGTTTACTGGTGGTAACAGCAAGTGTGGTTTAATACTACAGCAAACACTCCTTAAGCAGAAATACAGCAGATGAGCAACTGGTGTTTACAGTGCAGCCAAACAGATATATATATTGTTGTAATAAAGAAGTCCGTCCATAAAAAGTACAACCATGACTAATTTCACGCTCCGCAAGGTGCAAGTAGTTTTCCACACAACAGCAGGGTACAGTAAAAGTTGGGTACCTTGCTGAGGAGTTGGATGTGTATAGCCTATTGTCTGTAACTCTTCATCAAACTTATCTTGTAGATACATATTTGATGAACAGTCGCGGTCAGCGCTAACCTCAGAGACAAATACATTGCGTTGAGTGTGACTGCTTCACAATAAAAGCTACCCTGTGTCTGACCAGCTAAGAACATCTGTTTTGTTTGCATTAGCAGCAACTTAAGACAGCTCTGCTGCAGTGTGAAGTGAGTAAACAGTAAGGATGAGAATCTCATGCTGCATTGTTGCTGTGAATCCCTTGTGCGTAAGTAGACAGTAGAATCCAGCATGGAAATGGCGTACTCCACCACTAAAATGAAAACTACAGAACAGAGAGGTACAGAATGTCAGTAATCATAAATAGTATCAGAAACATTAAACTTGGATGGCAGAGTGCATGTATATGCCACAGAGTATAATCCTAAAGTTATAATCTTATGGTTTATAACTTTAAGGGTAAAGGTACTCACTTTTTCTTAAAACAAAAAAAAGTTCACAACATAAAACATAAATTCTCGTGGGCTGTGAATTCAAGATGCTCAGAGTTTGCCATGCAGAATCCCTGCCATGGTCTGGGTTACACGCACCCTCAGTCAGTGAATAGAATATCCCATACATACATATATGCATTTACAACTGACATGGCTCAGTATTTTCTGATGTACAGTATAAAAGGGGAAGTGGTGTGACCTTCTGCTTTAGGTGATAACAAGAGTCCAGGTTCCATGAAATGCACTTAGTAGACTTTACATCTCAGTGCATGCAACACAAATAGGACTTGTATGTCCGTTCAGCAAAGCACAGAGTTAATGCAATGGAGCTTAACAGAGCGTGAACCGGAAACATACTGTATGGTGAGAATGATTGGAGAACCGTGTATATGGGATACATTGTGTCTGTGCAGTCTCTGCACGCATATCTGTGTGTGCCTGTTATGTGAGTGTTTGCACACTGAGATGCTTGTGTGATTTGGTTGCAGGTTTACTTGCTTATTCACTAACCTTTGAATTTCATAATATATTAATATGTTGCTTCACACAAAATTGTAATTGTAAAAAGTTATTTATGGAACTACTTTCCAGTGATTAAAGACACTGCAAGCTGTTTCACAAGAGGTACTACAACAAATTTTATATTGCCTTGTTTTAAGAGCTTGCTAAATAAAGACTTTTTGAGATTATTTCTTTGGCATGTTCAGATAGTAGAGACAGACACGAAACATGGGATGAAAGAGACATGAAACACAGGTTCCCAGGTTTTCATTCTTCTGCAACACAATGGCAGATGACAGATGAATTGATCGCACCAGAAAGCATATTCCAACTGGCCTGGTAAAGATGGATTCCATGTAGTCTGACTTTCTTTTATTAATTATACGTAACCAATGTAATTAGAATATTTTGTAATTAAAAATGTGTGTTTGACTGGATTTTTGATGTGTTGTTTGTTGTGTGATTTGGAAATACACCACTGGGCTTTATTGTGTTTTTATCTTTGATGATTGTATGTATTGTTGTGCAGAGTTTGTGTTTTGTAAGAATAGTTTTGGGGCATTTTTGTCTTTATACGATACTTGAGAGTTGAGACAAACAAGAACCATGGAGGGAGTGTGTGTGTGTGTGTGTGTGTGTGTGTGTGTGTGTGTGTGTCTGAAGCATTAAGGGTCTTATGAAAGCTGGATGAGGTCACTTAATGATGTCAGTGAAGGCTGTTCTTTGCTCGTCTGTCAGACTCTGACGCCTCCAGCAACACTAAGCAAAGGTTCAACCAGCCATGACAACAAGCCTCTCTCTCACTCGCTCTCTCTTTATCTCTCTCACTCTCTTTAATGTACTCCTTTTTCTTGCTCACCATAACCTACAGACCAGACACCTCTGCCTTCTCTCACTCATCTTCTCACTCATACTCTTCTGTCTATCTCCCTTTCTATCAGATATTTTTGCTCCCTCCATTCTTGTCATGAATTCAATCAGCACAGGTTCCCCCCTGGACATATTCTAGCAGCAGTATTTTTCTATTCATCATACGGCTCAATAACTTGTAAATTATGGAAATTATTTTCAGCTTCAACTTTTTGATTTAGTTTGCTTGGTGTCCATTATTTCAGGGCAAAATCTTCATTTCATGAGAGTCATTTGGGATAAAGTTAATCAAATTAGCTTTTATTCAAAACCAAGACCCACTGCCAGCTAGAGACAGAATCTGCAAGTCTTTCACAAGTCTTAATAAAGTAACATTATTGAAATGTATTACCTTATTTAAATACTTTAAATTCCTTTTTTGGAGTTTTTTTTAATGTATTGACAGGTTCTTTTTAAATTAATTTTCATTTTGATGCAAATCTAAGAGTCGACAGAGGTTCTTACTGATAATTTGAATTCATTGACTAAAAGTGAAGTTTTCAAGTGACACAAATAAAATAAAGAAAGAACTATCTGTAGATAACTAAAGACCCAGCTCACTCTGCCATGTCCTCAGTGCCTCATACTTTACTTTTGTCACACTTTACATTTTATTTATTTATCCAATGTAAACTGATGCTGATCCCATCTCAACTCCCAGAAAATGGCTTATTTTTATGTTAATTGCATTGTCTTTATATTCCTACGATCTCAGTAGCTTTTGGAAATGAAATCTTGTGCAGACATCCATGTCTCCAGCAGATGGTTTCCGATATAGCACCACCAGCAGGTCAACATTTGTACCCATCATGGGGTTCACATTTGTGGTTTTAAGTCGAATGTCTCGACAACTAAAGGATGGATTGTCATGAAAGTTGATCGAGACAATCACCTTCGGGATGACGCATAATCATTTTGGCGGGCCCTTAAGTTTTCATCATCAGGTCAACATTTTAATTTGACCAATACTATAAAGGCCATAAACCCAAAATACTCCCAAACAGGGGCAGAGGCATTTTTTTTTTTTTAGTAGGCCTGTAACGTTATCCCCATTGTGTAGTGCTATTCGCTTAAGCGCACCAATGACGCGCACATGCGTCGTTACATTGTGGCTCATTTGTAACCGTTCCTACGTACCTTAAGGGGCAAGTTCTCATACATTAGTCAACTATAACCAACCACACGATCAAATGTTGGACTGACTTTATGATTAGTCATGTTGAGAACATTACGCGACAGTCAGCCAAACAGCTCGCTAAGCAGTATTAGACGATACCACGGATGTAAATAATTGTAAACTTTTACCTTTTTTAACTGTTCCAAAAAAAAGGAAGGATGTGTTGCTGCAGTCGCCATCTTTCACAGTTCATTTGCCTGTCCCACCAGTAGATACTGACCTCTGGTGGCGCGTGCTGTGCACTACAATACATCCTCACAATACAGCGTCCCCGTACTAGTTTATCGAAAGAGGACCGTATTTTTTACGGGATTTCTAAATACCCTGGAATATCGTAAAACCTTGATACCACTTGATACCAGCCTACTGTAGCCTCTTAGTCTTAAACAAATAACATCCACGGATTTCAATATGTTTCACACATAATAGAACATTTAAAACAATCAATACTTCTGATGTTTATTACCTGACAGCGTGAGGACAAATGTGCAAACGTCAGACCAGACACACACAACAGATGGTACACAGAGAAAAGAATGGTTCATACAGTATTCTTTTTTCTATCTCAGTCTCTCTCTCTTCACCTTTTCGTGCCCTCTCATTTTCTTCATCTCTTCTGTAGTTTCTTTTCCTTCTTCACTTTCTCTCTGTTTCTCTTTCTATGACAGATGTTGCAGAAAGTAGAGGAACAGCTGGCTGCTATGGGGCTGTTTATTCACCCTTTAATTTCCTTCTCCTCTGTTCTCCCCCTGTTTTCTTTCATCCTTGTTTTTCTGTTAAAGCGGCCACAGATGGAGACCCACATTTCCAGCCCTGGAAATGTATATTTGCAGAATTTCCAATATTAAATGCAAATATAATCCTCCTCCTCTTGGTAAATTTCCATACTTGAGTCAGTGTGCACAAGGCTGAAATAGTCCCCCAACCCATGAGCAGATTTCATGTCACAGGCTACACTAATAGCTTGTGAAACAAATAGCTTGTGAGACAGACTTTGCTCTCCCCTCCATCCTTGGTTAATTATGGGAGAGTTATTTTTTCCTTCATCCAAAATCCTAGCCTGGGAACCAGACAAATCTGCAAGCTCATGTTTTATTTGCTCTGGCGGATGCATCTGGCCCCTCTCCCGTTCAGACTGATTTCCAATTTGGGCCAGTCACAACCGTTTATCTTATATCGGGCGCGTCTGATATGATGACTGACAGTAGAGTGTAGTTGAAGCATTTTCGTAAACAATCAAGATGGCTGCCGCTGATGTGGAACATTATTTTGAATCTGTTATCGAATCTGTTCTACACAAACTGGACGGTATATTTTCTCTAAAAGAAGAACAAAGAACTGCAGCTAAAGCTTTTGTTGATAAGAAAGATGTATTTGCCGGACAATGTTTCGTTGCTCTGATTGGTTGTAGGTCCACCCAACTGCGTCCAGAGGCATTTTGATCTGCGCCCATTGATGAAAGAACTGAGAGGTTCCAGACTAATTTGCATTTGCCCGTGTGTTGACACTTCCAGTGATTGATGAATGTGTTTTCCTGCTGCATATGTGTGTTCATTCATTTGTGCCTTGTGTCTACATGTGTGTGTGTTCACCAGAGGCAGTTTCTTCATCCAACATTATATAATTTTATAAACCATCACATTCCTGGACACACAAACACACACGCACTTACATGCACCCACAAAGTCACACAGAAACACAGAATGAAGGTTTATTTACATACAGGCAATGCATGCACCTGCGCATATAAAACAGAGGCTAATAAATGCAAACTCATCCACACACACACACACACACACACACACACACACACACACACAGATATACACAACAAATACT